>MCJB01034308.1:45451-109956 GCA_002018475.1 Nicotiana obtusifolia | reverse complement strand
TCCACGTGCGTCGAATCTATCCAAATTCAGAATAATTATGTCACAATATGTTGAGGGAACAAAGCCCAAGCGAAAACAGTAAAAAATACTAAGAAATCCCGAAATTAGCAAAACCCGAGCCCCGGGCCCACTTCTCGAAATTCAGTAATTTCCATCCCAACGAGTTCCTTATCTCCTCACGAGTTCAACTATACAAAATTTATCGAATTCCGACATCGGATCGACCTCCAAATCTTAAATCTAAACTTAAGGATTTTCCACAATTTTTCCCAACTTAAATCACCAATTAATTGCTAAAAATAATGATAAACTGAGGTAATTCCTCAAAAATTGAGTTAGGAACACTTACCTCGATGTTTCCCTTGAAAATCTTCCAAAAATCCCTTCAAGATTAGTTTCAATCCAAGTTCTATAGCTCCAACTATATTCAAGATGGCCAAAATCCCCTCTTTTAAGAATTTGTCCAAGAAAATCTCCTTTGGATATAGTTTTGAGGTTGATTTGCTGTGATTCTATGGTGTTTGGAGGTGTTTCTCATTGTGGATAATGAAAATGGGTTTTGCATGGCAAATGGGCACTTATTTCTATTCATAAAGAGGTCAAAAATCGAAACAATAAAACTTTCAGGTGTTCAAAATGTTGTTCGCATGGTCGCATAATCAGAATGATGTTCGCATAATCAGAATGATGTTCGCATTCTGGTCGCATTTTTGACATTGCAATCTGCTACATTTTGCTGCGTAGCATTCTGGTCGCATAATCAAAATGTTGTTCGCATTCTGGTCGCATTTTTGACATTGCAATCTGCTACACTTTGCTGCGTAGCATAATCAAAATGCTGTCCACATTTTGGACAGCATGCGTAGCATTTCTAACATTTATGCAGATTTTTCCTTTCCAACGATGAAATAGTCCGTTTAACCACCCAAAACTCACCCGAGGCCCCTGGAAACTCAATCAAACATGCCAACATATCCATAACATTATTCAAACTTGTTCCAACCATCAGAACGCCCAAAACAACCTCTCAACACCAAATTCGCGTTGGATTCAAGCCTAAGGATTTCAAAATCTTCAAAATCGCTCTTTTGATCTAAACCCAACCAAACCACGTCCGAATGACCTGAAATTTTGCACACAAGTCATAAATTACATATCGAAGCTACAGCAACTTTCGGAATTCCATTCCGACCCTCGAATCAAAATCTCGCCTATCAACTGGAAATCGCCAAAATTCTAACTTCGCCAATTCAAGCCTAATTCTACAGGGGATCTCCGAAACCAATTCCGATCACACTCCTAAGTCATAAATCACCTCCCGAAGCTAACCGGACCATTGGAACTCACATCCGAACCCTCTAACTCATGAGTCAACATCCGGTTGACTTTTCCAATTTAAACCTTCTTAAAAGAGACTAAGTGTCTCATTTCTTACCCAATCTACTCCGAACGCAAACCACTCAATGTGATTACATAAAACACGGGTAACGAAGCATAATAAAGCAGAAATGGGGAAAACGGAGCGGTAACTCACGAGACGACTAGCTGGGTCATTACAGTAATGATCATTTGCCCTCCTAATGGGGGACTTTATCCCATAAACCTCAGCTTAGCCTTGGAATGTGTCCCTACACTGGCACGTGTAGTTCTATGGTAGTGAACTTAATATTCGAACCAATCTTGATCGTCTCTAGTAGTAAATCCCGAAATATTTGAATATCAAAAATAGACTCATAGCCTAATAGCCTCAAATGAACTATTTTTATCAAATCATGATTTTCATAGCCAATTCAAACCATTTAAACAATATCAAAAGAATAACTTTTTCCATGTTAACTTTTAACAATTTAACATCAATCTTTTAAAGATATAATAACTGGTAATCTATTGCTCAAATTTCAAAAGACATATTTTTTCATAAAAACATATCTTTAGCATTCAAACATTTTATACTCTTATCAACACATAAGTTTTAATAAAACTTATAATGTTTTTCTTAAGTGTTATCTTGCAAAGAAGTTTTGAAAATAAGATTCTTATAAAATCACATGACACTTCATAAGCAACAAACATAGAAACACATGGTGACATCTTTCTGATGGTAGGCTAGAAACCCGTATTTTAGTCATAGTTTGCACTCTAATTATTGCATTTTATATGTGTTTGAGCTTAAATGATAATGAAGTGCACTCATTATGTGTTTTTTGCCTTGCACGAAGTGATTCCACATTAAAAAGATAATCGGGAGCTAAATCGAACAAGTTGAAGCTTTGAAGTCTGAGTAAAAGCCCAAGGAATTAAACCGGGAGCGTGGTCGGGGGTCGAGAGCCAAGTCTGGATATCAAAACATGAAGAAAACAAATTACTCTGTAAAAAAATACACAACCACACCGTATGGGCCGTTGGGCGCGGCGCGGCTGTGTAAGCTTGCCAAATCCATCAGAAACGAGCCTCTGTAAAAGTCCACTGGCGCGCCGCATGGGGAGGCGCGCCCTGGGCCGTGCCAGTGTGTTTTTTTTCAGAGTGCTGTCCTAGTTCCGTTAGGAAAGGATAGTTTTATCCGGGCCCGTTCCTACATGGTATAAATACATTAAAAAACATGATTTTTAGAGGACTTTTGACCTTGGAAGCTTTTGGAGATTATTGAAAGCTACAAGACAAAGAATTTTATCATCCTTCCATCAATTCAATACGGGAGTTTGAATTGTGATGTTAGATTGATATTTTTTTACTCTTTAATTATATTTGTAATGACTTTCTCCATGATTATGGAGTAGTTTCCCTTAATGTTTGACTGATATGCGTTCATGGAGTAGTTCTTTGCATGAATTCGTTTATGAAGCTTTGAATTGTTGTAACTTTATTCACTGGTTTACTTAATCGAAAGAGGAATATTTTGGTGATTATTTTTGCATTATTTTATTTAGTTTAATTCAGTGATTCTCTTAAGTAATCAATAGAGCTTGTTGAAATCAAGTTAGGAGAATATTCGAGAGATGTTTTCCTGAAGACTAATCCATGAACGCATGCTTGCATATTTTCACAGTGCTTATATTTGTTCACCTTGTCGGGTTAAGATTTAATCGAGAAAGGAGTCTTGGCTACACGTTTGAACTAATCATCGAGTGAATTTGTGAGAATCATTAGAAAATTAGAGTGAATTATACTAGAGTTAGATCTCAAATAGCTATTTTGCACCTATCATTACCCTTATTTCTCACATAGATAAGAAACCAACTTTGCAAATCTCTAATTTGTTGCAGTCAATCGTCAATTGTTTTACTTTAGTAGTTAATCGTAGTTCATGATCATTCTAAATCAAGTTTTGGTCATCCTGAATAGAAGTTAAACCAGAAATTACTAGAGCATTGTTTAAATCCAATCCCTGTGAATATGATAATTTTAGTATACCATCTTTGGCTAGCGACCATCAATTTCGTGTTGTGTTTTGCGCTCGTCAAATTTTAGCGCCGTTGCCGAGGATTGGCAATCAATAGTATTCAAAATAGTTTTTGGTGCTAATTCAGGATCCTATTTTACTTTATTCTTCAGAAGTTTTCTCTTTTGTGTACAGGCAATAGGTTAAAATCTCTGGTGTATGATTCGATCTTCTTTAAAATTGATTCCATACAATCTAGAGGTGGAAAAGAGTCTGCAACATTTGAGGAAAGAGAAAAAACTCATCGGAAAGTTCTTGGGAAAACCTTCAACCCAAAAACACATGGCTAATAACGGTGACAACGGAGTAGACTTAGTTGCAAGAGAGGTAGCACAACAAGAAGTTGCATGAATAGTAGCTGAGGCAGCCCGTAGATTTGCTGATGAGACTATCGAAGATGGTGGGGGTCGAAGAATCAACCTAAAGCGACCCTTGGTTAAAGACCAGTTCAAAAATATGGTACCGGGCCAAGTAGAGCATTGCGTGATTATGCCAGACTAATCTACAATCATTGTCCAGTGTCAGACCTCCACCGTAGCAGCAAATAATTTCGAGTTGAAGCAAGGTTTGCTTCAAACTATCCAGAACAACTGTGTCTTAGAGGGAAGGTAAATGAAGATCCTAAAACACTTGATGGATTTTGAGGAAATCATGAATACCTTCCAGTACAACGGAGTGTCAAAAGATGTAGTCTACTTAAGGGCATTCCCCTTTTCACTGAAGTATGACGCGAAAGACTGGCTTCGTAGCTTACCAACGGGGTCGATCAGGACATGGGAATATATGACTAAAAAGTTCCTTGACAAATGCTTCTCAGCTGCAAAAATAGTGAAATTCAAAAGGGAAATTCACAACTTCTGCCAGAAGGACACTGGAACAGTTTTCGAGGCTTGGAAAAGATTCAAGGAGATAGTGAGAAAGTGTCAGCATAATGGGATTGAATCATGGATGCAACTCCAGGACTTTGGGATGGATTGACTCCTCCCTCGCGACGAACTTTGAGCACGGCAGTTAGAGGTCCTTTAATGAAGAAGACTCCTGAGGAGATTGTTGCAATTCTTGATGAGCTCGCTGAAGATGCTAATTAATGACCTGTTGAGAGTAATGATAGAAGAAAATCAGCTGGGGTTCATCAAGTAGATTCTAAAAAATCAGTACAAGCTCAACTAGACACCATGGGCAACGAGATAAGAAAGTTGACTTTAGCCAAGGTCTAGAGCCAACCATCATTAGTTTGTGATTTCTGTGGAGTGGGTCATCCAAAACATGAGTGTCAGGCCTCAGCTGCAGATGAAGTGGTAAATATTGTGGGAAGCTTTGACAGAGGCAACTACCAGAGTAGTAATAATTTTAACTCTATGGGGCAGAGGCACCCATGCTTTTCTTAGAGTTCAGAAAATGATAGTCTGAACTCATGGCAGCAGAATAATCTGAGACTCCAGGGAAAAGGAGCTCTAGGATTTCAGAATCAACATAGGAAGCAATACCAGCCTCTACATTCTAATCAATCTAGCATGGAAGATCTAATGAAGGCTTTCCTTATTAAGACGGGTGAGAGATTTGAAAATCATAGTGCAGCTATTCGAAAAATCTTTGTGTGATTCAGGTGATTCTATTAATCTTATGCCTTTGTGTATATTCAGGAAATTGGAGGGAGCAATTGGAGAAATTAGATCTATACTTGTGTCCCTGCAGCTGGCGGATCATACTACAATCATACCTGAAGGAATAGTAGAAGATGTGCTAGTTCAGGTGGACAAATTTGTGTTCTATGTGGACTTTATCATGGTGAACATGGAAGAGAATAGGGAAGTCGCTCTGATTCTAGGGAGACCCTTCTTGGTTACTGGCAGAGTGATTCTGGACATTCAAGCAAGGCAGCTCATGCTCAGGGTGGGGGAAATAATAGGTGGTCTTCAAGATGGAAGGAGCAATGTGGGCCCTAAAGGAGCAAACTAGAGAGAGTAAAACTGATAAGTGTGGGGTGTACCCAAATAAGGCCGAAAAGAAGCTCTTAGCATGGATGTGTGCACTGGGTCGGACGTGCAAAGGAGATCCCGACTTCGATTCAGAGCCTGACTAGATGAATCAGGGGAGTTTCCTTTACCTATTGCTTTTTATTTGTGTCATGGGGACATGCGACAATTTAAAGTGTGGGGTGGGGAACGTAAATATGTACATGTATGTTTGTTTTCTTGTCTCTTGTTTGAAAAAAAATTGACTTTCCTGACGATAGATTTCCTTGACTGTCTTCTTAAGGGATCAAAGTCGAAGAACTTTTTTTTTGATTTTCCTAGGTAGTGAAGCAATTCTCCCTTAGTTTTTCTTTGTGCCGCAATTCTTTTCCATGGATTTTGTTTGAACCGGGTGTAGTTAGTTTTTCTTTTATTAGGAATAGTGAAGTCTTGTGCTATGGTATTAAATAGAGATGACTTTTCTTGACTTTCTTGTGCCTTGAGAGTAGTGAGTGCTGACGAGTGTCTGGCGTGTATATAATTAAAACACATACTCGTTCAAATTATAGTATAGAAGGATGTCGAACACACAGAGATTGGTTTATCTATTCTACAGATATTTCTTGTTAGTTACTATTTGATAAAACCAGGAAGAGTTGAGTTGTGAATTAACTAACTAAAAATGCATGAATAGAGCAATAGAAAAATTGTTTTTCACAAATATAATAAAAAGGTGTAGGGATCATAACTTCACTTAATATTTCTATTATATAATAGATAAAATAATTCTTCAATTTCTACTTCTCACAAATGTATAAATGTCTCTCACTATTACATTTATATATTATTACTTAAATTGAACAATTAATTGCAATCTTCTCGGTTATACAAATTAATCGTCAAAATAGTAATATTAAAGAGCCATAAATATATGCTTAAACTAAAACTTGCTATTTTTAGTAAGTCCCTTTCGACCAGATTCGTCTCTTTCGATTACAAATAAGTCTAGAATCAATTTTAACATATAAGAGTTAGATGTTACTAAATAAAAGTTAACATCTATCAATACCAAAATTAACAATATTACTCTTTTGCATCTTTCGATTACAGAATTAGTAAGAAGTTAATATGTAGTACGAAATAGACAGATGCTAACAAATTAAATAACATCTAACTATAAAGCAAATAAAATTTAAATGGAAAAAGTTCAGCTCAAACATATGAAATTGAGGGATAATATTTACTATTATATAGAAATATTAAGATCTGTCATTCTCACAACACAAGAAAAATTACTCCATAATGTAGTTACTGCTGACAACGAAAATATTCTTGCACATTAAATAAGAAAATAGGAAGAAAATATTCAAGAGAATAATTCCCCCTATTTAATTAAAAATAGGTGCTAGAGTAATTTCCAACATTATAATTTATCCAAAACTAGAAATGAAGACACTGTAATAGCTAAAGAAGAAAAGAAAGTACTGAAAGAAGCAAGGAAAAGAAGAAACTCTCCTCTCAATTTTCTGTGTGTCATGAGAAGCTTAATGTAGTGCTATTTATAGATGAAAAAATATATCATGTACATTGATTTCTCACATATATTTTCCCAAGTTGGCAACTTGCATGTGCTTGTAGTTGTAAAGTTTGCTGAATATAATCCTCCAAATTGGCAAGAGGGTCATTTGCTTGAATTTTTTCATGTGCGCAAATACTTTCATCATTTGTAAAGTTACATACACCACTTTAATTTTGAATTTTCAGAATTATAATTCTTCTTTACAAATTTGGAAAGTAAACTTTTTCATCTCACTGTTCCTTTTTCTTATTAGTTTAATTATTTCCTACAAAGAAAGAAAAAATATTAGTACTAAAAATTAGATTCCAGCTCAATTTATGCATGATATTTTTCTCTTATCAAATTCTCTCACACTTAAATGTTTGCTTGTCCTCGAGCAAAATAAAAAATCAAATAAACATGGTAGCTAAACATTTTAAGTGAAATCATGAGAAGTTTTGACAGAGAAGAATTAACTAGTCCAATCCACGAGTTCAAACAACTTTTAACCGTACTCATGTTCACATTGAGTATCGAAATCATAATATTTTCTAATCCCAAGTGTGTCTCACTAGATGAAGAGATATGCTCATATATCACATAATATATACATAAAGAATAGAGAAGGGCATGATAGAAAAGTTCGCTCACTCTCAACAAAAAAAGTAACTCAAGCTACTGGAAATTGCCATAAGCTTGACTATTATGTAGTTCTCTACTAATATAGGAGTCTATGAGTTGAGATCATGAAGGCTTAGGGATCGGAAGGATATATATCGATAATAGTGACTCAAATTCCCTGTAGGCTCTACACTTTACTTTATCGCTCAAGCACGATTATTTTCCATATTTGTTTAAGTAATCGGCATCCCCCTTTTTTTTTTTTTTGTAACCCATTCACAACTTTTATTTTTTTTAATTGAATGGAGATGACAATGTCTCTTTGTTATTTCCTTTTCTTTTGTATTATTTTTCTAGAACTTCAGAAGCAACTATTCTCAAGTGATCAACAAGCTCAAATAATTGTGCTTTATCAATTACACCTCACCCCTATATTTTTACATTTAGATCAACTCTTAAAGTGCCCAAAGGGAATTGGGTGAACAAATAATAAGTCGTAACAACAAACAAGCTAAGGGTTAAAGCTTGGCGACCAACCAAAAAAAGAAGAGATAATTTATTTAGGTAGGTTAATTTAGGTTGTGGCTCAACAAAGAAGGCCTACTTTCATTTCTCAACTCAAAGATCTACCTAGAATTTTGCTTCAAACCACATTCAAGGCAAGTGCTAGATTTTCAAATAAGCAGGAGAACTAGACAACATAAGTTAACCACACAATACACTTGGAACCTACGAAAATTATGATTTCAATCACCAATAAGTAAGTATGAGATTAGAAAGGTAATCATAAAACCCATGAATGGTACTTAATCAAATTCGTCTTTTTTTTTTTTTTAAGTCTCATGCTTTTCAAGTCAAATCAAGTTTAGCCAACTTATTTACCAAAACAAATTAAACAACTAAAAGTCCTAAAAAAATATTCGGTTCAAAATATTACGATCATGGTAAAGAACCGAACAAGAAATCCATAGAAGTACATGAAATAAGTCGCTTTAGGAGTAAGGTAACTCAAATTTTATCAAGTTTTCTTTAGTTTTTTTTTTTTTTTTTATAATTTTACTAAAAACATATTTTTTTTTAAAACTTTAAAGAAACACATATATAACAAACATATTCCTCTACCACCAAGCTTAAATAATATCATGTCCTCGGTATAAACAAATTAAAAATAAAAGGAGATAAAGGAGCTTTCTTGATTTTTTTCGATTCTGTCCTCATTTCCTTTTTCTTGGCTTCTCAAGGTTTTTCTCATATAACAAAGACAAGATTATGACAAAGAAAATATTCTTTTTCATGATAGGAGAAAACTTTCATTGTCGAAATCATGGGAGTGCTTCTTTATCATGGCAAAATATATTAATACATACTACATACAAACCCATATATAATATAATACAAGCATAATAAAAAAAAATCTACTTTATTTTTTGTTTTTTTTTTTAAAAAAAACTAGTTTTATTATATATTTAAAGGAAACATTATATGTTACTACTAATAATTACTTAAAAGATTAAAAGAGGGAGAGAAAATAGTTTTGAGATTAACGTCGCTAGCTCAACTTATTTTAAGAATTAGGCAAAAAGGATTGTTGAAGCCTGTTTGTCGAAGAATTTGCTGATATAAGGCTTCAAATGATGGCCGTTTACTTTGAATTTGTCTCCCCCATCTGTACGTTGTATTTCAATGGCACCATAGGGGGTCACTTCTGTTATAATGTACGATCCTGACCAACGTGACTTGAATTTTCATGGGCATAATCTCAACCGGCTATTGTACAAAAGAACTTGATCTCCAACTGTAAACTCCTTATGGTGAATAAAGTTATCATGCCATTTTTTTTCTCTTTTCTTTGTATAATTTAGCATTTCCACATGCTTCAAGTCTGAACTCCTCCAATTCATCAAGCTGCAACAGAGGATTTTTACCTGCATCTGGCAAATTTAGATTTAACAACTTTATAGCCCAATATGCTTTATGTTCTGGTTCCACAGGTAAATGACAAGTTTTTCCAAAATTAGTCTATAAGGAGATGTGCCTATGGGAGTTTTGAAAGCAGTTTTGTATCCCCATAAAGCATCATCTAATTTTAAAGACCAATCTTTTCGAGAAGAACCAACAATTTTTTCTAAAATTCTTTTTAATTCTCTATTGGATACTTCAACTTGCCCGCTTGTTTGAGCATGATGTGGACTTCCTATTTTATGAGTTACTCCATATCTTGACAACAAACTAGCGAATTGTTTATTTACAAAATAAGTTCCCTGATCGCTTATGATTAACTTGTGGAATTCCAAATCTACAAAATATTTTTTTTTGCGAAAAGCACAAACAACATGAGCATCATTTTTTCTAGTAGCCATTACTTCTACCCATTTTGAAATATAGTCAACAGCAACTAAAATATATTCACATCCATTTGAAGGAGGAAAAGAACCCATAAAATTAATGCCCCAAACATCAAATATTTCACACACAAGGATAGAATTAAGAGGCATCTCATCCTTCTTTGAAATGTTACCGCTTCTCTGGCATTTGTTGCAAGTGGCGACATAATTCCTCTCATCTCTAAATAATGGGCCGGAAAAAACCAGTTTCAAGCACTTTTGCGGCTGCTCGTCTTCCTCCATAGTGTCCTCCTACAGCTCCATCATGACAGTGGCTTAGGATATTGTGCATCTCTATTTCTAGTACACATCTCCTGATCATACCATCGGCACAAAATTTAAACAAGTAAGGATCTTCCTAAAAATTAGTATCTTTTTTTTTTTTTGAGTTTTTTCCGTTGTTCGTAAGACAAATCTTTTGGGATCCACCCTCCAACCAAGTAGTCGGCAATGTCAACAAACCAAGGTGGTTGATTTGCAATTATTGTGATTGAATAGACATGCTCATCAGAAAATTCCTTCTTGATATATGTTGTCTCCGTTGGAGGATTTTCCAAATGCGATAAATGGTCAGCTTCCTGATTTTCTGAACCTCTCCTATCTTTTATTTCAAGATCAATTTCTTGCAAAATAAGTATCCATCTTAGCAATCTGGGTCTAGCATCTTTCTTTGCTAAGAGGTACTTTAAAGAAGCATGATTAGTGAATATTGTAACCTTCTTTCCTATCAAATAGGAACGAAATTTGTCTAATGCAAATACTACTGTAAGTAGCTCCTTCTCAGTTGTGACATAATTCTTTTGAGCTTCATTGAGGGTTCTACTGGCGTAGTAAATAGGACTGAAAATCTTGTATCTCTTTAACCCAATATCGCTCCAACTACTATATCACTTGCATCACACATTATTTCAAATGGTTCGCTCCAATAAGGAGAAACAAAAATTGGAGCATTAGTTAAATGTTCCTTGAGAATCTCAAATGCTTTCCTGCAATTATCTGAAAATTCAAACTTCACATCTTTCATAACTAGGTTAGTCAGAGGTTTTGAAAGTTTTGAAAAATCTATTATAAACCTTTTATAAAAACCTGCATGCCCTAAGAAACTTCTAATACCTTTAACAGTGGTAGAAGGGGGTAATCCTGCTATAAGATCAATTTCAGCCTTATCAACTTCTATTCCTTTAGCAGAAATTTATGTCCTAAAACAATTTCCTCTGTTACCATGAAGTGAAAATTTTCCAAATTAAGAACCAAATTTGTCTCTTCACATCTTTTAAGCACCAAAGTTAAATGATAGAGACAATATTCAATGTCTTACCAAAAAGTGTGAAATCATCCATAATGATTTCAAGAAACTTTTCAGTCATATCTGAGAAAATTGTGGACATGCAACACTGAAATGTAGCTAGAGCATTGCATAATCCAAATGGCATCCTTCGGTAAGCATACGTACCTTGGAGGCATGTGAATGTAGTTTTTTCTTGATCTTCTGGAGCACTTGGTATATGATTATACTAGGATATCCGTCAAGAAAATAGTAAAAACTATGGCTTGCAACTCTTTCAAGCATTTGATCAATAAAAAGCAAAGAAAAATGATCTTTCCTAGTGGCATCATTAAGTCATCTATAATCAATACAGACTCTCCATCCTGTGACTATTCTAGTAGGTATGAGTTCATTATTTTCATTTTTTATTACGGTCATACCTCCTTTCTTTGGTATTACCTACACAGGACTTACCCAAGAGCTGTTAGATATCGGATAAATGATACCTGCCACTAGAAGTTTCACTACTTCTTTCTTGACGACTTCTTGCATTGTTGGGTTCAGTCTCCTTTGGGGTTGGACTATTGGCTTGTAATTCTCCTCCATAAGGATCCTATGCATGTAAATAGCTGGACTGATTCCTTTGATGTCAGCTATAGTCCATCCTAAGGCTCTTTTGAGTTCTCTTAACACCTCCATTAGTTTTATTTCCTGTTCTGTAGTCAAAGAAGATGAAATAATTACTGGAAATGATTTAGGTTCAAGAAAAATATATTTCAAATGAGAAGGAAGAGTTTTGAGTTCAATTTTTGGTTGAACTTTTTCTAGTGAGACTTTCTCATTTCAGAATCTTTTTCCAGTATTTCAGCTTCTTTTCTGATTGTGACGTCATCATCCGTTGTGGCACCTGATTTTGCCAAACATCTTTCCAATGAATCAGTAATCAACTGATCATCTTTATATTCATATGTGAGGTCATTCAACAAATCAACTTGAAAACAAGATGATGATGACTCATCCTCATGATATTTTATTATTTTCTTCATATCAAAAATCACTCTTTCCTCATCAACTCGCAAAATTAATTGTCCTTGATGGACATCAATTATTGCTCTTCCTGTTGCAAGAAATGGTCCACCTAAATGGTACCTCAGTATTTTCTTCCATTTCAAGTACTATAAAATCTACTGGGAATATAAATTTATCAACTCTAACGAGGACATTTTCAAGTATTTCTTTCAATTTTTTAGTACTTTGATCAGCGAATTATAGAGACACACCAGTGTCCTTCATTTCACCAAGTTCTAATTTCCTGAAAATTAAAAAAAAGGTATTAGATTTATTGAAGCACCTGAATCACATAACGCTTTAAAGTGAACACCTCCGAAAGTACAAGGAATTGTAAAACTGCCTGGATCACCAAGTTTCTGTGGAAGCTTATTTTAAAGTATAGCACTATATTTTTCTGTAAGCTTAACTACTGAAACTTCTTTCAATTTTCTTTTACTTGACAAAATTTCTTTAAGAAATTTAGCATATGCTGGCATTTGCTAAAAAGCATCTGTAGAGGTATGTTAATGTAAAATTGTTTTAAAATTTCTATGAAACTTTGAGAACTATTTGTCAAGCTTTTCTCTTTTTAGCTTTTAGGGAAAGAGGAGGGGTATAGAGTAAGGATTTGTCATCAATTCATTTTCTTGTACCTTTTTTCCTTTATCTTTTTGTTCTTTTAGAAGTTTAGAGTCTCTTTATTCTCACCTTCATTTACCTGTTCCACTTCTTGTGGCTTTCCTTGTCTATCTGCATATGGATCATCAAGAGTTTTACCTGACCACAGAGGGATGGCTTTGAGGTGTTCCTTTGGATTTTTCTCGGTGTTACTTGATAAAGCACCTTTTATTTGCCCAGAAATGAGGGTTGCTAATTGGCTCATCTGGATTTCCAAATTCTTGATGGCTGAATTTTGACTTTCAACTTTCTCGTATGTAGCCTTAATAAATTTGTACATCATGTCTTCAAGGATTTGTTGATGAGCTCTTTGGGGTTATTGCTGATATTGCTAAAAATCTTGTTGCCCTCTATTTTGATTTTGAAAACCAGGTGGTCCATGCACCTGCTACTTTTGATTAAAAAATCTTTGAGGATTTTCAGCATCGTTTGGGTTACTCCATTGGAATCCAGGGTGTTTTGTGCCATGGGACTACCAAATGGGTAACTGGTTCTATAACTAATAACATTTGCTTGTTCTTCATTTTTCGTTGAAGCTTGACACTCATGATTGGGATGATTACCTCGACAAATGTCATAGTTCTCATGTTGAGATGATGATTGAGTATTTACCTGAAAAGCCTCAACTTTTTGTGTCAGAGTTGCAACTTGTTGTGCTAATGAATTCCAAGCTTCAACTTGATTGACTCCTGCTGCTTTCTTAACAATCATTCTGTCTGAGGGCCATTGAACATCTTTTTCTGAAATTTCATTGAGCAATTGCATGTCTTCTATAGTGGTTTTGCTCATTGTGGATCCTCCTGATGCTGCATCAATAACATTTCTAGCAGAGTGTTTAAGACCATAATAAAAAATATATAAGATCTCAGGATCTTGGATACCATGATGTGGACATTTTATTAACCTTGCTTTTAATCGTTCCCATGCTTGATATACAGATTCAGTATCTGTCTGCACAAGATTATTGATTTCTTGCTTTATTTTAAATGTTTTTGAAGGTGAAAAATATTTATTAAGAAATTTCTGAGTCATTTGATCCCATGTAATGATTGAACCTCTCGGCAGACTTCGCAACCATATTTTGACTTCACCTTTTAATGAAAAAGGAAAAAGCCGCAACCTGATAGCGTCTGTTGTGACTCCATTATACCTGCAAGTTTTAACTAATTCAAGAAAATCAATTAGATGGGTGTGACGATCTTCACTTGCATCACCAGTAAACTGACATGATTGTTGAATGGTTTGAATCAAGCTTGTGTGCGAATTTTAAAGTTGTTTGCTGCAATTGGCGGTCTTCTCACACTTGGTTCTCCTTCAAAATGATCTGGCCTTGCATAATTTCTGAATATTCTATCATGTCGTAGAGCTACCTCATCAAACTATTCTTCTACTTGATGTGGCGGGAGTTGGTTGTTGTTAAGTTCTTAATTCTCTTTTTCTTCACAAGCTATGCTTTGAGGGGATGATATTTGTCTTTTCTTGCACAATCGAAGAGATTTTTTTAATTTCTGGGTCGTAATTTGCTAACTCTTTTGTAGAAGAGCGGGTCATAAACTACCTGAAATCCTTAAAGCAATTTTCTTTTCTTTTTTTTAATGAAAAGAGCTAGTTGTTCCTAGAAACAATGTACGATACTGTAGAGTAAAATAAAAATTAAAAAGATGAAGAAGTAAACGATATGAAAAAAGTAATTAGTAATATTGTTAATAAGAGAAAACTAGAAAGACATTACTAGTAACAATAGTTACAGCAGTAAAAGAAAAAAACAAACATAACAATAATAAAAAAATAATTAATAATAATACTTAATAGCAAGTTCTCAAATTAATAATAAAATAATTAATCTGAAGTAGAATTGCCAATCCCCGGCAACAACACCAAAAATTTGACGAGTGTTTGGCGTGTATAAAATTTAAACACGTCCTCTGTCAAACTATAGTATAGAAAGATGTCGAACCCACATAGATTGGTTTATCTATTCTTGTAACGACCCGACCGGTCATTTTGAGCTCTAGCACGTCGTTCGGCGGTTTGAGGCCTTGGGTAGCTTCATTTCAGGTATTATGACTTGTACGTGTGGTCGGAATTGAATTTCAGGAAGTTCGGAGTTGATTTGGAAAGAAAATTCTCATTTCGGAAGCTTTAAGTTAGAAGAGTTTACTAAAGTTTGACTTTTAAGTAAACAACCTCGGAATCATATAATAATTTCGGACTTGGGCATATGATCGGGTTGAGTATCAGATCACCCGGGAGCATTTCGCATTTATTATATGAGTTAACATTTTGAAAGTTTTAGAATTTCATAAGTTTGTCTTGAAGTGGATTTTGATGTTATCGATGTACGTTTGGGATTCCGAGCCTGGGAATAGTTCCGTATGGTGATTTTGGTCTTAGGAGCGTGTCCGGACGTTGATTTGGAGGTCTGTAGGTCATTCAGCATCAATTGGCGAAAGTTAAAAATTGGATGATTTTTAGGAAGTTTGACTGGGAGTGGACTTTTTGATATCGGGGTCGGATTTCGATTCCTGAAGTGGGAGTAGGTCCATAATGTCAATTATGACTTGTATGCAAAATTTGAGGTCAATCAGACTTGATTTGATGCGTTCCGGTACAAGTTATAGAATTTGGAAATTTGGAAATTATAAGTTTGATTCGAGGTGCGATTCATGATTTTGATGTTGTTTGACGTGGTTTAAGTCTTCGACTATGTTCGTATTGTGTTTTGGGACATGTTAGTATATTTGGCTAAGATCCCGAGGGCCTCGATTGGATTCTGGATGGTTAACGGATTTATTTTGGCCTTATGAAAATGCTAAAGCTGCTGTCATTTGGTGTAACCGCACCTGCGAGGTTTTGGCCGCAGGTGTGTGGCCGCAAAAGCGGCCCAGGGGTCGCAGAAGCGGAGCGGGTCATCCAGGGGAAGGACCGCAGGTGCGGTTTTGGCCGCATCTATGCAAGCGCAGAAGCGGAAGAAGGTGCAGCGGAAGGGGGCTCGCACCTGCAATCACAAAAGCGGGGAATGTTTCCACAGGTGCGAGTCATCGTGTTTGGGTGATTTTCCGCAGAAGCAGTGGCATGGTCGCAGAAGCGACGTCGCAGGTGCGGCTACTGTCCTGCAGGTGCGAAAATATCGCTGGGCAAAATCGTTTTAAAAGCGGGATTTGGCTCTTCTTCTCTCATTTTTCACTTGGTTGGGGCGATTTTGCGGAGCTTCAAGGAGGGATTTTCATCATCTATGTCAACGTAAGTGATTCCCGCGTATTGTGAGTTAAATACAAGATTTATATATGGATTTAGACACGAAAATTTGTAGAAATTTGGGATTTTGTAGGAAAACCTAGAAATCGGTATATTTGGATTTTGACCACGAAATTGGACATGGAATTGGGAATAAATCATATATTTGAGTTCGTATTGTTATGGGTAATGATTATCATCAGAAATTTTCGGAATCCGGGCACGTGGGCCCGAGGGTAAGTTTATCAATTTTTCGAGCGAGTATGAAATTGTTATAAATTGATTTATTATGAGTATTGGAGTATATGTTCATGGAATTTCACATTTATTTATTTGTTTTGGAGCGACAGCTGCCAGTTTGAGTTGTTGGAAAAGCTTTGGAGCCGGTTATTGAACTTCGGAGTGAGGTAAGTCTCTTTTCTAACCTTGTAAAAGGGAATTATCCCCATAGGTGAATTGATTTAATGTGTTCTTCTATTTGTGGGGACTGTGTACGCACGAGGTGACGAGAGTCCGTATGTAGCTACTAATTATGCTTATGTCCGGGTAGTCTAGGACCCAAATCATGTTATACTTGTGATGTTGCACCCTACTTGTTAATTTAATTTCCCAAATCATATTGGAACTTGATAAAGGAATTGTAAAAGGTTAAATTTTATTTACTTGAGTTTTGGACGGGTCACTTGACCGTTAATGAAATTGGTGTTTCTTTGAATATTAGCCCCTTAATAATCTTGAATCGGTAGTTTATAAAGTATTTCTCTTCTCGTGGAGCGGGCCGAACGCCTCGGTAGCATATAGATGCATCTATGGTTCGTGTCGTTCGACCCTCAGCAGTGCACAATTTATATATTTATATGTTGGATCGGGTCATACGACCTCGGCATAATTAGTGCGTAATAATTCTTGGAGTCCAATTATAATTGATATTGTTTCATTGGCTTGAGAGATTAATTTGTTAAATGATGGAAATTAATTTGGGATTTACTATCGGTGAAAGAATTGTTTATTTATTTCTTGTTATTGAGTTTTCAGTTGTATTTACATAATCCATGCTTAATTATAATTTCGGTATTTTATTGTTAGCCCATAGTAAGTGCCGAAGTCGACCCCTCGTCACTACTTCTTCGAGGTTAGACTAGATACTTACTGGGTACACGTGTTTTATGTACTCATGCTGTACTTGCTGCACATTTTGTGCAGATACATATATGTCTAGTGGTCTTGTGGGTGCAGAGGCACGACTATTGAGGGGACTTAGGTGAGCTGCATCCCATGTTACGAGTCCACAGCACACAGAGTCTCCATCAGAGTTATTTACATTCTCCTGTCTAATTTGTATTCCAGACAGATGTTGTATTTTATCATATTTCTTAATTGATGCTCATGCACTTGTGACACTGGGTTTTGGGGGTTCCTACTAGATGTTGAGTACGATAGTTCACGTAATTGTCATTGTTTCACCCTGTAGATTCTATTTCATATTATTTAATTAATGGAAAGTATGATTTTAAAAATTTGCTAAAATGAGTAATTAAGTTGATTAATCATTGTTGGCTTGCCTGACGGCGGAATTAGGCGCCATCACGACCTTTAGCGGATTTTGGGTCGTGACAATTCTACAAATGTTTCTTGTTTTAATTACTCTTTGAGAAAACAAGGAAGAGTTGAGTTGTGAATTAACTAACTAAAAATACATGAATAGAGCAATAGAAAATATTTTATTTTTCACAAATATAATAAAAAAGTGTTGGGATCATAACTTCACTTAATATTTCTATTATGTAATAGATAAATTATCCTTCAATTTCTATTTCTCACAAATGTATAGATGCATCTCACGATTATATTTATATATTATTACTTAAGTTGAATAATTGATTGCAATCCTCTCGGTTATACAAATTAATCGTCAAAATAGTAATATTAAAGAGCCATAAATATATGTTTAAATTAAAACTTGCTATTTTTAGTAAGTTCCTTTCGGTTACCCTACTTGTTATAACTGATTACTATAATATTTGCCTCTTTCGATTACAAATAAGTGTAGAATCAATTTTAACATATAAGAGTTAGATGTCACTAAATAAAAGTTAACATCCATCAACACCCAAATTAACTATATTACTCTTCCGCCTCTTTCGATTACAGAATTAGTAAGAAGTTAATATGTAGTACGAAATAGATAGATGCTAACAAATTAAATAACACCTAACTATAAAGCAGATAAAATTTAAATGAATTTTTTTTAGCTCAAACATGTGAAGTTGAGGGATAATATCTACTATTATATAGAAATATTAAGATCAGTCACTCTCCCAACACAAGAAAATTACTCCATAGTGGAGTTAGTGCTGACAACGAAAATATTCTTGCCCGTTAAATAAGAAAATAAAAAAAAATATTCAAGAAAATAAGTCCCCCTATTTAATTAAAAATAGGTGCTAAAGTAATTTCCAACATTATAATTTATTCAGAACTAGAAATGAAGACACTGTAATAGCTAAAAGAAGAAAAGAAAGTACTGAAAGAAGCAAGGAAAAGAAGAAGCTCTCCTCTCAATTTTCTGTGTGTCATGAGAAGCTCAATGTAGTGCTATTTATAGATGAAAAAATATATCATGTACATTGATTCTCACATATATTTTCCCAAGTTGGCAACTTGCATGTGCTTGTAGTTGTAAAGTTTGCTTTGCTGAAATGTAATCCTCCAAATCGGCAAGTGGGTCATTTGTTTGGATTTTCATGTGCACAAATACTTTCATCATTTGTAAAGTTGCATACACCACTTACTTTTGAATTCAGCATTATAGTTCTTCTTTGCAAATTTGGAAAGTGAACTTTTTCTTCTCATTGTTCCTTTTTCTTATTAGTTTAATTATTTCCTACAAAGAAAGAAAAAATATTAAAACTAAAAATTAGATTCCAGTTCAACTTATGCATGATATTTTTCTCTTATCAAGTGCCTTAGTCGTGACGCCTGGGCTCAGTTCTTGACTCATGTATAAGTGCCTATTTTGATGTTGCTTAATTGCTTTGACTAGAGAGTCAGGATAAATTCGATCCTAAGTGAGTTATGTGTCAATGTGTGTGTGAGAATTTGGTTGATATTCTATGCATGTCAGTTGATGTCTAGAACTTGCTCTGTGTGTTTGCAAAGCAAAATGGTAGTCTTGTTCAGTTTAGAAAGTGATATAGACATTTCTTTATTGAGCCAGTTATATGTTTTTACCCATCTAATTAATGTGTATCCTAGTTAGCCCTTTTGAGCTTGTATTCCTACTTTTTTAGCAACCATACTGCAAGTCTGATCCTTGTTTGAATTGACTATGTGTTTGAACCTTCTACCTCTCTTGAGCACTTGATTTTGTTCTAAGCTTGTAAAATCTAAGTGAGGTGTGGTCGGGTTTTTGAGTGGAACAATTAAAAAGGGAGAAAGGTACATTGTTTGGGAAAAAAAATTGTGAGAGCCACTTGTAGGGAATTGGAAGGAAAAAAAAGTGAGTTTGCTTGAAAAGAAAAAGAATTAGAACTTAGAAAAGAAAAAAATGGATTCTGTGCTAGTGGTAGTTTTCATCTTTTTTGTGCTTAAAAGAATTGAGAGCTTGGTGCTAATATGATGTGAAGGTTGGGGGTTTGGTTCAACATAAGTGTGGGATTTAAATTGTTAATGTATATGTAGTAAAGTTCTTAGGGAAGTATAGTCACTATATCCAAATGTATCCTATCCGTTCCGTAGCCTACATTACAGCCAAAATAAAGTCCTACTTGACTTTGACTGAATAAGCTCAATTTAGTAGAGTATTACACTACAGGCAAGCCTATGGTACGTCTCCTGTAGCATAACAATTTTAGTTCGAAGAGTGAGTTAATTCCTTTTATCTTGAGTTCCTAATTGTTCTTGAACTTTATTATATGTGGAACTACTCTCTTTGGTGTGAGGACACATGATTTGCGAAGGAAAGGTAATGTCTTTGGCCTATGTGTTAGAGTAAGTGAGCTGATTTTTGAAAAATACGTTATGCTTTTGAGTCAAGTCTTGAGGATAGGATGTTATAATAGGGTGCTTAGTTTGCTTTAAATATTCTTGACATGATGAGTTAGGAAAGTTGTCTGATAAAAATGTCGTCTCTATGTGAAGTGTGGTTTGATTGCTCGAGGATGAGCAATGGTATAAGTGTGGGGTGTTGATGGTAGGCTAGAAATTCATATTTTAGTCATAGTTTGCTCTCTAATTATTGTATTTTACTTGTGTTTGAGCTTAAATGATAGTGAATTGCACTCATTATGTATTTTATGCCTTGCAAGAAGTGATTCCGCATTAAAAAGATAATCGGGAGCTAAATCGAACAAGTTGGAGCTTTGAAGTCTGAGTAAAAGCCAAAGGAATTAAACCGGGATCGCGTTCGGGTGTTGGGAGCCAAGTCTGGATATGAAAACGTGAAGAAAATGAATTACTCTGTAAAAATTACACAGCCACGCCGCATGGGGAGCTGCTGGGCGGGGCTCAGCTATGTAAGCTTGCTAAATCCATCAGAAACAAGCCTCTGTAAAAGTCCACAGCTGCGCTGCGTGAGGCGGCGTGCCCTGTACCATGCCAGTATGTTTTTCTCAGAGTACTATACTAGTTCGACTAGGAAAGGATAGTTTTGTCCGGGCCCATTACTACATTGTATAAATACATCAAAAATATGATTTTTAGAGGACTTTTGACCTTTGAAGCTTTTGGAGATCATTGGAGGCTACAAGACATGGGATTTCATCATCTTTCCATCAATTCAATACGAGAGTTTGGATTGTAACGTCAGATTGATGTTTTCTTACTCTTTAATTATATTTGTAATGACTTCCTCTATGACTATGGAGTAGTTTCCCTTAGGGTTTGATGGATATGGTGTTTTGATTGATATTTGAATTTTACCTCTAGTTCTTTGCTTGAATTCGTTTATGGAGCTTTGAATTGTTGCAACTATATTCACCAGTTTATTTAATCGAAAGAGAAATATTTTGGTGAGTATCTTTGCATTATTTTGTTTGGTTTATTTTAGTGATTCTCTTAAGTAATCAAAAGAGCTTGTTGAGTTGTTGATTAAATCAAGTTAGGAGAATATTTGAGAGACGTTTTCCCGAAGACTAATCTATGAACGCATGCTTGCATATTTTCATAGTGCTTATATTAGTTCACCTCGTAGAGTTAATATTTAATCGAGAGAGGAGTTTTGACTACACGTTTGAACTAATCATTGAGTGAATTCGTGAGAATCATTAGAATATTAGAGTGAATTAAACTAGAGTTGGATCCTAAATAGCTATCTTGCACCTATCCTATCATGACCCTTATTTCTCACATTGATAAGAAACCGACTTTGCTAATCTCTAGTTTGTTGCAGTCAATCATCAATTGCCTTACTTTAGTAGTTAATCGTAGTTCGTAATCATTCCAAATCAAGTTTTGATCATCCTGAATAGCAGTTAAACCAGAAATTACTAGAGTATTGTTTAAATCCAATTCTTGTGGAGACGATAATTTTACTATACTATCTTTGGCTAGCGAGCATCAATTTTGTGTTGTGATTTGCGCTCGTCACCTTCTCGCTTGTCCCCACAAGTATGAATGCACATTTATAAATAATATCACGTATTAACTCAAAACATGCTTTTAGAAAGAATTCCTGAAGAAGAGTAAGTCATAATCAACTTACCTTAATCTTCAAGCTCCAGATAATACTACACTGCTCTAATTGATTAAAATGCTGAAATATCGCTAATAATTCAATCTACGATTTGATATCCCAACTGCATCAAAACAAACACAAAAAGATTCATAAATATCTATTTAGGCTTCACAATTCGGCAACAAGCCTTTAGCCGTTCCAAATTATCCAATAGGTCCACCAATTAGCCTATTTAATTTCATTCTTATCATTAAATACTCATTTGGAGTCATTAGTGATACTATATTATTTACTCAACATCACCAAGTCACTATTCATTATCTTCTCGAACAAAACTCTAGGTTCAAGAACATCTCATTCTTGAACTAGTGTTATTTCTTTGCCAAATGGCGATTCCCCCTTCAAATCGTCCATCAATTAGGTTATTAAGTCTATTGGCATCATTAAAAACTCAAAACAATTTTATTTATATCTATCCACCACTATTCACCTTCTTCTTCATTCAAAATATTATTTTCAAGATACACTCTTAGGGTTTATATAATACTCTATTATAACTTTATATAAACTTCATAAACATGCTACCCGTACTTCAATATATCATATATGTGAAGCTCAAGTAAAAGAATTACCTATTGATGGAAGAATCTCACTATTCTCTTTTTGGTGTTCTTGAAGTTTCAACCCATTTCCTATGAATTTTGATTCATAATAATGTTGGTGTTATGTCAAATGATGTTATATAATTATTCTTATACAAAATAACTTACCTTGAAGTGTATTCATGGTGGAAGAGTTCCTCCTTCTCTTTAGAACCAAACCTTTGTTCAAAATTCCATCTCTTTCTCTTTACCCGAAATAGCCACTTTTATAGTTCTGGTGGCATGCATAGCTACGCACACCTTCTGCGTAGCTACGCTCAACTTCCTCTTCAGTTCCCCTTCATTTGACTAGTTGGTGGAATTAGCTGCGTGACCGCTGTGCTATCCTTCAATAATAAGATCATAACTTCTTGAAGGAATATCCAAATGACGAACAATTTGAAGCATTGAAAAGTAGACTCATAGATCTTTAATTTGATAGGTCGTACACTACATAAATCTTAAATATTAGGGGTTGTGCTCTTTTGAATTTAAGTCTTGTGCAAACTCATTTGAAACTTTAGCCCATCATATAGTTTCCAACCTGAATTAGTCTTAGGGCTCTTCTTATACCATAAATCATTGTTAATACACCTTGTAAACATAGTAATATGATCAATTGATATCCTTCATATTATTAGTCCTTGTTCATACCCGAATTTATATAATTAGCACATATTAATCTTCTTAATAGCCTTAAAGTACTTCAAAATTTTTTAGGGTGTTACATCACCCTTTCCCTTTGTTGATTCACTCCCGACTGCAGGATAACAACTTGTTCCCGTGTCATTGCCAATTTTGAAGTTCCAGCCTCTTTACCTTGTTTTACTTTCCATTCATGTGTTTGCTTATTGTGCCAGATTTGCGGAGGTTGTTCATTAGCTCTAGTCTGGCAGCTATGAGCCAATTGTAGGCACTTGGTACAATACACTGGTTTCCAGTCATAATCAACCACCTAATCAAATTGTCTTCTATTAGGATCCTTCAATTTCACCTTTGTGGGCGATGGTCTAGTTATGTCCATTTCCACAAGGATCCTAGCATAGGAGATATGATCAATCATGGTAGTGCAATCATCTGCATAGATAGGATTCCCTAAGCTATTACCAATTCTGCTTAGTGATTCATTTTCCCAGCAGTTAAGAGGTAAGTTGGGTAGTCTTACCCATCGTGGGATAGTCTTCACTATCTCTTCATTGAAATCAAAATCTGCTGTCCATGTTTTGGTGATGACGGGTTTGTTATTGATCATATATGGTCCAGAGTATAGACCTTTATTGCGTTCATTCAGGCTATTAAACTTTACCGCGAAAAACTATCATTATGGTAATACACCCTGGGCTTAGACACAAAGTTCCATTGCGAAGCAATAAACCTTTCAACTGCCCCTATACTAGGTGTTTCCTCGATAATATACAAGATTACTGTCATCCTCTATTTCTCAGTCCCCTTTTCAATCGTAGTTTGTTGCAATTCCACTATTTTCTCACCATTTTGTATGGTGAGAGCAATAAAGGTTAAATTCATCCCTCTTGTAGCAAATTTGTTACCCGCAACTAGGTTTACCCAGGTCTTTTTCCCTTTATCCATTCCCTGTTTCTCTTGAGCTTCAGTTGTCACTTCCTCCCTAGCATCCTGATTGAGTGTAATCCCATTCGTTCCCGTTGATAATCGTCTTACCTGCTATGCTTTGTTTATACGAGGCTTCAATTACTTTCTTTGATTTCGATTGAGCTACTGTGTATTGCTAGAGTTGGCCTTCATTGATTGCATGGTTAGTTCTTGATTCACCTTGTCACTCTCCATTGATTTAGAGCCCGAAATGACAGTAGGGCTCACATTCCTAATCGAACCACCCATGGATTTTAGCGTAGATACGCCGGCGTCATTGGTTAGGATTCCTAGTGGAGATATGCCATATCTAGTTAGTTTCCCTTCAGTTGCAATAAAATCTGCAGGCTACACCTTCATAGCTTTCTTTGTTGGTCTTCCCCTCCCCATTTCCGGCGGGGCGCACGTTAGCAGGCACGCTTATCATACGCTTATTTTTCTATACATTTAGTTCTCAACCAAACAATCTTGTTTTTTTGAAATATTACATTACTTTTACTGTGAACAACTATATAATATGCTCATATATCTTTGAATATTTCTTGATAGACGATGTTTCAGCATATTGTTTACCCTTAATTACGAGTAACAATTAAATTTATATGTGGTTTTAAGGGTATGTGATCTGCTTTAAGACAATTAAAAAATAAACGGAAATAGAGATTAAATTTAATGAGCAAGGAAAGAAGCAAAACCGCTAATATTGAGTAACCTTTCTGCGTTAGAATCCTTCAAAAATAAAATATGGAGTAGATAAGCGAAAAAAATAGACTACAGCTTTTGTATATTGATCGTAGATTGTGTCCTTTACAAATGGGGTTGTCTGTTTATATAGGAAGGGTGAAGAATTCTATACAAGGTAAAAATCTCCTTTACAAGGTAAGATATCCCTAGAATTAATGGATTCAACGTCTTTATAGATTTGAGCCGCGATTCCCGCCGAGATGTTTACATATCAGAAGATTTCCGGTCCTTCAGTTATGCAAATCTGATAACTTTACCATGGGATGTGTTTACTCTGATCAGCCTCGACGATCTCATCTCGAGCGCCTTAGCTTCGAGCTTCGTTCTGATGACATCTGGTCTCGGGCTTCTTTTACTCGATATTCCGGTCTTGACTTCTCTTCTTGATATTCCGGTCTCGACCTCTCTTCTCGATATTCCGGTCTCGACCTATCGGATGGCGACTTCCATCGACGCTAGTCATCAAATCCCAAAACCGGTACTTCCTATGCAAGCGATCGGGTTCGACCCCATACAGATAGTCCCCTCATTTTTTGGAGAGTAATAACAAGAAACGATATGAGCCGCCGCTTTTAAGATTAGGCTAAATGGAAACATACTTATGGTGAGCGACACGGAATTCGGAACGTCAAATCAGATAACACAAAACGTCTTATTGATAAATGACGGTAGTGTGATGACATACGTGGCCAGTATCAAAAATGTCTTTTCATGTACCAACTGACGACAAACTCTGCAATTCCTGGAACCACCAATTAATGCTTTCTCATTTTGGGTTTCGAACCGCCGCTTTTGAAAAAGTATAAATAGCCCTCTCATTCTTATTTTAGCCGAGATGTTTACATATCACGAGATTTCCGGTCCTTCAGTTACGCAAATCTGATAATTTTACCATAGGATGTTTTAACCTTATCGGCCTCAACGATCTCGTCTCGAACGCCTTGGCTTCGAGCTTTGTTCCGATGACATCCGATCTCGGACTTCTCTTCTCGATGTCCCGATCTCGGGCTTCTCTTCTCAATGTCCCAATCTCGGACTATCGGATGGTGACTTCAATCGACGCTGGTCGTCAAAATCCAAAACTGGTACTCTCTATGCAAGCGATCGAATTCGACCCCATACAGATAGTCCCCTCGTTTTTAGAGAGTAATTACAAGAAATGATATGAGCCGCCGCTTTTAAGATTAGGTTAAAGGGAAACATACTTATGGCGCGCGACACGAAATTCGGAACGTCCAACACAAAACATCTCGTTGATAGATAACATCAGCATGATGACGCACGTGTGTCTTTTCATAGATCAACTGAAGACAAACTCCGCAACTTCTGCAAGCGCCAATTAATGCTTTCTTATTCTGGGACTTGAACCGCCGCTTTTAAAAGAGTATAAATAGCCCTTTCATTCTTCAGTTTTCAAGTTTGCGTTGTTTGAGCACCATATTGTCCAAGTTCTCTACACTTTATTCTCAAGTGATTTCTCTATTTACGCTTGCATCTACTTGCTTTTCCACCTCTTTAATTCCAATGGAAAAGACATCCAAGTCTATTCCTCAAAAACAAAAATCCTCTTCCTCTCAACCTACTGAAGAGGCTGAGCCTGTCATTGCTGAGGAGACTTCGACAGAGCCTCCTCTAAAAGCATTCGTACCGGTCGGGTGCTCAATAGGCTCCGATTTTAAGGTAGAGAAGGCTTCTTCTGTACCGGGTCGGGGTGAACCGATCGTTAGGTATATTAGTTCGATCACGAGCAAAACCATCGATAGGGTGAAGGTAGAATGTAACTGGGTTGGTAAAGATGTGGTAGTTCCCTCACCGGACGAGGCGATTACCACCCACATGGAGGGCTACTTGAGTGTTTACACTTACCCCTTCACGTTGGGCCCTTTGGACCCCATCATCGTCGCCTTTTGCAAAAGGTACAATGTAATGCTGGGTCAGATTCACCCCTCCATTTGGCGAATAGTTCACCTTTTTTGTTTTTTCGTGAGCAAGATCGATGGGCATCCCTTCACCCTCGATCATCTGCTGCGATTATACAGTCCCCGAGTCTTCCGAGGGGGGCTAATAAAAATCGCTCGCCGGGCAAGCAAAGCCCCATTTTCGAGCATTGACGAGGATAAGGACCGAGGCTGGATGAGCCGATTTGTTCGAATAAGGACGTCGGACCTGATCCCTGCCAAGGACATGCCGTTCCCTGAAAAGTGGAACATGAACTATAAGTATCATTTTCGTATCCTTATTCGTCTATTGTCTTTCCTTTGTTATCTCACTAATATATTTCGCAAGATGTAGCTGTTTCTCAAATGCCGGCTGCGATTCAGCATTTGGAAGAGTGGGTCCGGAAGGTGGTATCTCAAAGGACCTATTCAGAGCATGCCTGGCACGAGATATCGAAGGGCCTATGGGAGGCCAAATATCATGGTGAGACCGATAACACTTATATTCCATGCTTTATGTGATCGATGATGCCACTAATTTACTTCCTCCCCCCTTTGCAGGTCTATCAAAGTACGCTGAATTAAGGCCAACGTCCCCCGGTAGAGAGGTTCCCCGCCCTCCCCCTGCCTCAGAGTAGGAAGGAGAGAAAAAGAGGAAGGGAGTCCCCGGTTCTTCTGAGCCCGAGAAGAAAAAACCGAAGAAAAGTATAGCTTGTAAGACCAGAATTGCGGACGTGGTTGTCCGGTTGGATGATGAATCTGAGGAAAAAGGAGGCCTCGAGATTTTAAGCAACGGGCCATCTCGGGCAGTCCCCGAGCTGAGGATCGATGAAGCTCGTATTCATCGAGTAGAGGACCTCGATGTAGGGGCGAGAACCGGGGCTTCGCCGATGCAGGGGAGGCAGCGTAGGGGATCTCGGCCCCCCCAAAAGCAATGGACTCCCCTTCTTTCTCGGAGTCAACCCTCAATGAAGCCCGAGCTGGGAGAGTGCATTCGCCGAACAAAGGCCATGTATCGGAAGGGCCCTTTGAAGATTTCTTCGACGGTGTGCCATCGGCTGATACCTTGGGCTCGAAGTGCCGAGGAAGAGTCCCTCCGCCGAGACGAGCAGGGCATCTTTCGGTCCCAAGCTGGTCGATAGATTTCCTGCTCCGAGTTCCAACCCTGATCGAAAAAGGATAATAAAGTTTTCAATTCCCGAAGATGCTAGGGTCCTTTCTGCGCCTGTGGGGGTGGCTAGTTATCTTCGGTGTCGGGTGACCGAAGAAGATCAGGCCGCAATGGACGAGGTGGATGAGGCCTGCTTGTTCAATGAAGCTCAACAAGCATAAAATAAGGTAAAACTTCTTATAGGCTTTGTTAGGTGTTTGCCATTTTACTTATTTCCTTTCAAATTCGTAGGCCTCGGTGCTTCATCATGAGGCTTTCTTCGACTAAGGAAAGAAAAGGCACGTTGTGAGCGACTCGAAGGGGAGATGTCGACCCTTCGGGTCGAGTTAGACTTTGTGTGCAAGGAGAATGCTAATACACTCAACCAGATGGGGCAGCAACTTGACCGAATAAACCAATTCCGATCCGCATTGAGCGAGGCCAGAGCAGAGACCAACGAATGGAGAGCTAAGACCGATCTGCTGACCTCGGAAAAGGAGACCCTCCAAGCTCGAGTGGTTTCTTTGGAGGAACAGTCTCGGAGGCACAAGGGAAAATCAGGACTCTGACTCAGAGCACCGATACGCTTCGATCTCAGGTCGAGACGCTTACCTCGGATCGTGATATTTTGGTCAACAAGCTGCAATCGGCAAAATCGGAGGTTGCCACGTCCAAAGCTGATGCCGAGGCTGCCCAGGAGCAATCAAAGATTCTGGTCGAGTATACCAAGTGCCAAACCCGCCTTTCTGTTCTCGAAGAGTTACAAGCTCGAGGCGTCGATCTATCCACCGAGGTTGATGATGCAACAAAGATCGAAGCCGATGCCAGAAAGTGGGCCTTCCCAGAAGAAGAAGAAGACTCCGAGAATTCTGACTAAAGTCATCTGTTGTATAATATGTCTTTTTAGAATTCTCATTTTTGTAACATGCTTTGCTTCATATATATGAAATATTTTCTTTTATCTCCCTTTCTTGTTCGGTCTATTTTGACTTTCTGATAATTCAACTTGTTAAATTTTCTGCCCTTCAGGCTTAGTTAAGACTTAGCTTATTTCTTAGTAGATTTTCCCTTTCCATGGACGATTGGGTAAGGCCTAAGCCTGAAAGGGGTCCGAGGTTTTCCTTAATAGGTCTTATTCCTTTTCGAATTTCATTAACTCGACGTGGCCTTGGCCTATTAAGAAATCGGAGTTCTGCCTTAGCAGATTTCAATTCTCCTCGGGTCTAACTTGATTCGGTCTTAGCCTTTTATAAATTGGGGTTTGCCTCAGTAGGTCTTGCTTTCCTTCGAGTTTTATTAACTTGATAAGGCCTTGGCCTTTTAAGAAATTGGGGTTTGCCTTAACAGGTCTTACTCCCCTTTGATTTTCGCGTGAAGTTTTGAGCAACGTTGGTTTTCGAGCATGTAATAAAAATTGAAGTGGTCCTTGGGCTCGGAGAAAAGATATCGGTGCCCAAAAATCTTTTATTATCATTTAGGTGCTTGTACAATTTGCTTAGGGGGTAGATCAATCTACTCGAGCACGGTACTTTCGACCGTTTGACCCTTACATTGATTCGTAACGATCTATGAGAAGTTCCCTCGAATTGAAGTGGCCAAGCAATGAATCGAAGTAGATAAGCAATCTTCCGATATTCATGGTCGATCGAAGTCATGCACCAAATATTATTTTCTTCGATGAGCGACCGATCTAAGTTAGCACGATTCCTGGTTGCCTCATTAAAAAGAGTGCAACGCGTGCTTTCAGTCCTAATGTCCTGTGCTTCTTGGCTCGAGATTACCTCGTTCAATACCTGCAGACGTTAGTAATATAAAGCAAACAAATTTCATACCTCAACAATAGTATCGCTTCAGGTGGCTTATGTTCTAATTGTTTGGCAGCTGTTTTCCCTCCATGGTTCTAAGCTTGTAAGATCCCTTTCTAGTGACCTTCAAGATAGTGTAGGGCCCTTCCCAGTTTGGTCCTAACTTTCCTTCGTTCGGATCTCGAGTATTAGGTGTGAATCTTCTGAGCACCAGGTCTCCGATGTTGAAGTGTCGAAGATGGGCTCTCCGGTTGTAGTACCTTTCGATCTTTTGTTTTTGGGCCGCCATTCGAACAAGGGTTGCTTCCCTTTCGTCCAATAATTCTAAATTGATGTCCATGGCTTCTCGATTTGTTCTTAGGTTGCGTATCGGAACCTGATACCCGGTTCGCCTACTTCGACAGGTATTAACGCTTCAGCACAGTATACTAGAGAGAAAGGAGTGGCCCCGATACTGGTTTTCTCGGTTGTACGATACGCCCATAGAACTTCGGGTAGTAGTTCTCTCCATTTTCCGTTTGCGCCGGTTAACCTTTTCTTCAAGTTTCAAATTATGGTTTTGTTGGTCGACTGGGCTTGTCCGTTGCCACTGGGGTGATAGGGCATCGACAAGATCCTCTTGATCTTGTTTTCTTCGAAGAACTTTTTCACTTTGCTGCCTATGAATTTCTTGCCATTATCGCACACGATCTCTGATGGCATCCCAAATCGACATATGATGTGGTCCCAGATGAAGTCAATCACTTCCTTTTCTCTAAATTTTTTGTATGCCTGCGCTTCAACTCATTTGGAGAAGTAGTCAGTCATAAAAAGAATAAATTGAGCTTTACCTGGTGAACAAGGGAGAGGGCCGACGATGTCCATCCCCCATTTCATGAATGGCCATGGCGATAGGACCGAATGCAGTGTCTCCCCGGGCTGGTGGATCATCAGTGCATGCCTTTGGCACTCGTTGCACTTACGAACGAACTCCTTTGTATCTTTCTCCATATCGATCCAATAGTAGCCGGCTCGAATTATTTTTTGAACCAAGGATTCGGAGCCGGAGTGATTCCCACACGTGCCTTCATGTATTTCTCTTAAAATATACTCAGTGTCGCCTGGTCCAAGACATATTGTGAGGGGGCCTCCGAATGTCCTTTTGAATAGGGTCCCATCATCGGACAAGCAGAACCGGGCTGCCTTTGTGCGTAATGCTCTCGATTCTTTGGGATCCGAAGGGAGTTTACCTGAACTGAGATACTCTATATACTTGTTCCTCCAATCCCAGGTCAAGCTTGTTGAATTAATTTCCGCATGGCCTTCCTCCACCACCGACCTCAAGAGTTGTATGACCTTTTCAGACTCGATCTCCTCATCTTCGACCGATGATCCTAGGTTGGCGAGGGCGTCGCCCTCACTGTTTTGTTCTCGAGGTATGTGCTGTAAAGTTCATTCTTTAAACCTGTGCAACGTGAATTGAAGCTTGTCCAAATACCTCTGCATTCGCCCTTCTCTAACTTCGAAAGTCCTTCTCTAACTTCGAAAGTCCTATTTACTTGGTTAACCGCGAGGAGGGAACATGTGACTTCGATTATCTCTGCTCCCAGGCTTTTGGCCAGTTCTAAACCTGCAATCATAGCTTCATACTCCGCTTCGTTGTTAGTTAATTTTACAGTCTTAATAGACTGTCGAATTGTATTCCCAGTTGGGGGCCTTAGTACGATACCAAAACTCGATCCTTTCGAGTTCGAGGTGCCGTCTGTGAACAGAGTCCGCACTCCCGAAGGAGTACCTGATTCCGTCATTAATTCTTTCTCGACCTCGGGTATTAGTGACGGCGTAAAATCGGTGACGAAATCCGCCAATACTTGGGAATTGATCGAGGTTCGGGGCCGATATTCGATATCATACCCGCTTATTTCGATGGCCCACTTGGCCAATCAGCCAGATAACTCGGGCTTATGCATTACACTTCTCAGGGGATAAGTCGTTACTGCACATATGAGATGGCATTGAAAGTAGGGTTTTAGGTCCTAGAGGCACTCAATAAAGTGAGTGCTAATTTTTCTAAATGCGGGTATCTAGTTTCGGCCTCACCTAAGGTTCTACTGACGTAATAAATAGGAAACTGTGTACCTTGTTCTTCTCGGACCAGGACCCCACTCACTGCTACTTCCGAGACGGTAAGGTAGAGGTATAGTTGCTCACCTGTTTTTGGTGTATGCAGCAAAGGTGGGCTAGAGAGATACCTCTTAAGTTCTTCTAACGCGCGCAGACATTCCGGACTCCACGAGAAATCGTTCTTCTTTTTCAGCAAGTTGAAAAATCGGTGACTCCTGCCGGAAGATCTCGAAATGAATCGGCCTAATGCAGCTATCCGACCTGTCAGCTTTTGTACGGCTTTTACACTGTCTACAATTGTAATGTCTTTAATCGCTTTGATCTTTTCGGGGTTAATTTCTATTCCTCGATTCGAGACCATGAAATCGAGGAATTTTCCTGAGCCCACTCCAAATGCACAGTTCTCCGGGTTTAACTTCATGTTGTATCGTTTCAGTACATCAAACGTTTCCTGCAAATGGCTCAAATGGTCCTCTGCTCGCAGGGACTTAACTAACATATCATCAATGTAAACTTCCATTGTTTTTCCTAGCTGTTCTTCGAACATTTTGTTTACTAGGCGTTGATAAGTAGCCCCCCGCATTCTTTAACCCGAATGGCATCACGTTATAACAGTATGTACTATACTTAGTGATGAAAGATGTCTTTTCTTGATCATCTTTGTCCATTCGTATCTGGTTGTATCCAGAGTAGGCGTCGAGAAAACTAAGGGTCTCATGGCCAGCGCTGGCATCGATCATGCGATCGATGTTAGGTAAGGGAAAAGAATCTTTGGGGCACGCCTTGTTTAAATCTTTATAATCTATGCACATTCTTAACTTATTCCCCTTTTTAGGAACTACAACTACATTTGCTAACCATTTAGGGTATTTAACTTCCCTAATGGACCCTATATTTAAAAGCTTGGTTACCTCATTGTTGATGAATGCTTGTTTGGCTTTGGATTGAGGCCTCCTCTTTTGCTTGACCGGTCGAAATTTGGGATCGATGCTCAGTTTGTGAGTCGTGATCTCCGGTGCTATCCCTGTTATGTCAAGATGGGACCAAGCGAAAGAATCTTCGTTAGCTGAAACAAAATGAATTAGTTTGGTCCTGAGCTCGAAGCTTAGGCCCGAGCCCAGGTATACCTTTCGACACGGCGCATTTCCTCGGAGTGAAATCTGCTCGAGTTCCTCGACCGTTGATTTAGTTGCATCAGATTCGTCGGGGCCGACGAATGATCGGGGAATCCCGTAGTCGTCATCTTCTAGAAGCTCCTATTCACCTTCGTTCGGTGATGTCGATGCCTGTGATTGCTATTTGGTTCTTTGGGAAGGAGTTATTGGTTTTGGTACTGTTTCTTCTACTGCGAACATCTCTTTCGCTGCATGCTGTTCTCCATAAACAGTTATGATCCCATCAGTCGATGGGAATTTCAACATTTGGTGCAGTGTTGAGGGTACTGCCCTGATATCATGAATCCACGGTCTCCCGAGCAAGGCGTTATACCTCATATCTCCTTCGATTACGCAGAATTTCATTTCCCGAACGGTTACGGCAGTGTTCACAGGTAATGTTATCTCCCCTTTGGTTGTCTTGCAAGCCATGTTGAAACCATTGAGAATCCGAACTTCAGGGATAATTCGGTCTGTCAACCCGAGCTGTTCGATAACCCATGACCGGATTATGTTGGCCGAACTACCGGGATCGACCAATACACGCTTCACCTTAGTTTTGTGTAAAAGCACCGATATCACTAAGGTGTCGTATGGGGTTGTATGATTCCTTCCGCATCCTCCTCGCTGAAGTGCAAAGTTCCCTCCATCGCATAATCCCGAGTGCGCTTTTCTCGGGTGATGAATATTTTAGTGCGTTTCAATATCGGACCTTGGGGTGTATCCACCCCACTGATTATCATATTGATTGTATGATGAGGCTCTTCCTGGTTTACTGGTTTATTCCTGTTCCCGTAATGGTTTTTGGCTCGATCGCTCAAAAACTCTCGAAGGTGCCCATTTTCGAGCAGCCGTGCCACCTCTTCCCTCAACTATTGACAATCCTCTGTCATGTGCCCATGTGTACCATGATATTTACATATCAAACTGGGATCTCTCTTAGTTGGATCCAATTGCAGTGGTCGAGGCCACTTAGTATCCTTAATGCGACCGATGACCGATACGAGAGTAGCGGAGTCGACGTTGAAGTTATACTCTGACAGTCGTGGTTCTTCTCGATGGCCAGCGGTTCTCTCGAAGTTATTTCTCGTCAATGGTCCGCGGTTACTCCGATTAAGATCGTTCCTCCTTTCTCTTCTCGGGGAACCCTGCCTTACTGGAATGGCCTTTCAGTCTCCAGGATATGGTCGATGGCTGTCTTTGCTCGATCTTGGCTCTCGATAAATATCCCTTTGAACCCTATCATGAGTTTTGATGGGGTAAGTGGATCCCGATGGGGCTCCAAGTTGGTCATCCTTGACCCTAATCTTCGATTGATATCGGTTGTGTATATCCGCCCATGTGGCAGCCGGATATTCGATCAAGTTCTACTTAAGCTGTTGTGAAGCCGTTGAACTTCGAGCGTTGAGTCCTTGGGTGAAGGCCTGTACGGCCCAATCATCAGTGACCGGTGGTAGGTCCATCCGTTCCATCTGAAAGCGAGATACAAATTCCCTGAGCATCTCGTTATCCCTTTGCCTAACTTTAAATAAGCCCGATTTCCGTGTCTCGACTTTGATGGCACCCCCATGAGCTTTCACGAAGGTGTCCGCAAGCATGGCGAAAGAATCGATGGAATTCGGGTGCAAATTGTGATACCAAGTCATTGTCCCCTTTGACAAGGTATCTCCGAATTTCTTCAAGAGAACGGACTCAATCTCATCGTCTGGGAGATCATTTCTCTTTATGGCGCATGTGTATGCTGTTACATGCTCATTTGGGTCAGATGTTCCATTGTATTTGGGAATTTCCGGCATGCGAAACTTCTTCGGTATGGGTTTTGGGGCGGCACTTGATGGAAAAGGTTTCTGTACGAATTTCTTTGAGTCTAATCCTTTTAATACCGGGGGTGCTCCTGGAATTTGGTCCACCTAGAATTACATGTTTCTACCTTTTTATCATTGGCCTCGATCTTCTTCTCGCCAGACTCGACTCTTCTGGTTAATTCCTCGAGCATTTTCATGATCCTGGCGTTTGCCCCCGATCCGCCTTTGCTTGGTTCCACTGTGATAGGTTCATTTTCGGGAGGGCCGCTCTCTACCCCATTCGAAACTTGGCTCCGATTTTGCAACTGAGCAATGGCCGCTTGCTGGGCTTGCAACATGTTGAATATCATCTTGAGGCTAATCCCGTCCTCCTCGTCGTTCTGATTTGCCGAGCGGTATTCCCTTCGAACACTGTTCGATGGGCCAGAAGTCCGATCCACATCGACCGCCATTTGGGAGTTAGCGTCGACTGGAACTTCATTACCGGGCGCTAAGTTGTTGTTTTCGCCCTGGTGGTCAAACTCTCCATCGACGTATTGAGGCACGGATTGAGAATGTGACATGATTGTATTGTAACCTGAAAAAAAGTATTCTGCAAAGATCAAGTGTAAAATAGTCTGTGTGACAGAAAATTGTATCAAACGATCACTATTATCCTTAGCTCCACGGGGGGCCCCAACTGTTTACCCTTGATTACAAGTAACAATTAAATTTATATGTAGTTTTAAGGATATGTGACCTGATTTAATACAGTTAAAGAATAAACGAAAATGGAGACTAAATTTAGTGAACAAGGAAAAGAGCAAACCACCAATATTGAGTAGCCTTTCTGCATTAGAATCCTTTGGAAATAAAGTATGAAGCAGATAAGTGAGTAAAATAGACTATTGCCTTTGTATATTGATCGTAGATTGTGTCTATATGAGGTAAAATTTTTATTTACAAGGTAAAATATCCCTAGAATTAATGGATTCAACGTTTTTACTGATTTGAGCCGCGATTCCCGCCGAGATGTTTACATATCACGAGATTTTCGGTCCTTCAGTTACGCAAATCTAATAATTTTACCATAGGATGTTTTACCCTGATCGGCCTCGACGATCTCGTCTCGAACGCCTTGGCTTCGAGCTTCGTTCCGATGACATCCGGCTCGAACTTCTCTTCTCGATGTCCCGATCTCGGACTATCGAATGGCGACTTCAATCGACGCTGGTCGTCAAAATCCAAAACCGGTACTCCCTATGCACGCGATCGAATTCGACTCCATACAGTAGTGTTATGAGGCTGGGATTGATTGACTCCACGAGTAGATGAGATAAGGAAGTGCCATTTGTATGAAGTGGACTAGTATGAGATAGGCGGGGTCATGATGGTATTATGGGAGGAATAGATCCAATGATGTGAGACTAAGATCGATTGACTTCACGACTAGGTTGAGGCAAGGAAGGCTCATTTACATGAAGTGGTCCAGTATGAGATAAGAGGGGTCGTGGTGGGATTATGGTAGGAAACTGAACTGGTTGTCGCTCTATGCCAGCTGACTTTCTTTTATGTGATTTTCCTCTTTTACCACTAGATTGTCCATATCTTTTAGATCCTACACCTGCCATCGCCATCTGTGAAAAAGCAAATCAAAAACATTTTTATAATATATTAATGATCTAATAGATGTACAACAAATGAATAAATTTAGTGATATGGATTTCAATAGAGAAAGAATCATAAAGCTAAGAACACATAAATAAATATATGTTTACAGATGTAAAATGAATTACCAAAAGCATAGAAGTACAAGAACCTACTATAAAGCGGAATATTAAAACTGTAGCTTTAATAGAAACAACCCAAAAAAAAAAGACAGCAGTATCCATATGAAATTTTTTAACTATTGTCAAAACCAAATATAGTTTTGTAAGTAAACAATAAAATTTGAAAATTAATATTCTCAATCATCATCTTCATCTTCGTCCTCCTCTTGGGTTTGAAAGTAATCTTGTGAATCATCACTATCAAAAAGCTCTTTCTCTACTTCACTTATTACCTCCTCATCTTCGTCTTCAATTAAATCATATCCATCTTCATTAATTGATTGAAAACTATTCGTATCGTCCTCTTCCTCGTCAACTTGGTCATCTTGTAGGCAATCATTTGGGTCATCCTCTATACTTGCATTAATATGTGATTGCTCTTCTTGGCAAGCGACTTCCAAATTATGTGTTGCATCAACAACTCCCCTTAGCTTTGTCTTTATAACAACCCACCAATCAGCTTTATCTCCTTTTTTTTCAGGATGATTTGCATAATAAACTTGAGTTGCGGTTTTGGGAAAGATGAAAGGGTCAAATTTACCATATTTTCCCCTTTTCCGAACCTCGACAATATCAAATTCGCTATCAACTTTCATGCCATGTTTAAAGGGATCAAACCAGTCACAATAAAACAAAACTAACTTCATAGTTGTTGTCATTGGCCATTCTAATTCAATAATCTCCTTAAGAACACCATCGTATTCACTTATAATACAATCCTGTCTGGTGCCACTAACACACACCCCACTGTATGAGGTCGAACTCAGACCCGCCCATATATAGTTAAATTGGGCTCGATTCTATAAGGTTAGTATCCATCATGATTACGGCTCAATAAATCGGGGTCGAGGCACCAAAGATTAAAAGTCGAGACCAAATGACGTTGAATCAGAGTATGAAGCCAGGATGACCGAACTGAGTCTATCGAGCTCGATTCCAGGAAACGTTCTAGGGCAAGTCATCAAATTTGAATGACAAAAGGACCGAAAAATCTGTAATGGGTGAGTATCACGGCGGGAATCTCGGCATCATTCAATAAATTCTTACCTTGTATAAAAGATTATCCCCCAACTATATAAAGGAGCTATGTAATTGTCCAAAGATCATCTTTCGAAAATCATCGATACAAAGAAAAGAAAACAACTTTTATTTTTACACATTACTTTATCCATCTGGTTCCATTTATATTGAAAGAATCAGTCAAGACCAGGATTATCCAAGGCTTCTGGTTTGCATCTCTTCTCCATTTATCTATTGACTTTAATTTCCGTTATATTATTCGTTACTTGTATCAAACTGAATCACATATCCTTAAAACTACATATAAATTCAATTGTTATCCGAAATTTAGGGTAAACAGTTTGGCGCCCACCGTGGGGCTAAAGATAATAGTGAGTGTTTGATACAATTTTTTGTCACGCAAATTATTTTACACTTGCTCTTCGAAGTGTCTCTGATTTCAGGTTGCAATACGGCTATGTCGCATTCACAATCTATACCTTTGTACGTCGATAATGAATTCGATCATCAAGGAGAAAACAACAACACAACACCCGTTGATGAAGTTTCGATCGATGCTAATTTACAAGTGGCAGTTGATGCAGATCAAACTACTGGCCCGTCAAATAGTGTTCGTAGAGAACCTCGGTCAACGATACAGAATCCCCAAAACGACGAAAGGGACGGGATCAGCCTCAGGATGATCTTCGAAATGTTGCAAACCCACTAGGCAGCCATAGCTCAGTTACAAAATCGAAGCCAAATATCGAACAAAGATGAGCTTGGCCCTTCTCGGGGAACTGTTCCTAGGAATGAACCAGTTACGGGAGAGCTGAATGAAGGTGAATCGGGGGCAAACTCCGGGATTATGAAGATGCTCGAGGAATTAACCAGACGAGTTGAATCCGGAGAGAAAAAAATTAAGGCAAATGACAAAAAGGTGGAAACGTACAACTCCAGGGTGGATCAAATCCCAGGAGCACCACCGATATTAAAGGGCCTGGATTCCAAAAAATTTGTACAAAAACTTTTCCCATCGAGCGCCGCTCCAAAACCAATACCCAAAATTTCGCATGCCGAAAATCCCCAAGTACAACGGAATGACCGATCCAAACGAGCATGTGACCGCATACACATGCACTATAAAAGGGAACGACTTGGAAGACGAAAAGATCGTATTCGTTCTTTTGAAAAAGTTTGAGAAAACCTTGTCGAAGGGAGCCATGACATGGTATCACAACTTACCCCCTAATTCCATTGACTCCTTTGCTATGCTTGCAGATTCTTTTGTAAAAGCACACGCAGGCACCATCAAGGCTGAAATGCGAAAGTCGGACCTATTCGAAGTCAGACAAAAGGATAACGAGATGCTCAGAGAATTCGTATCTCGTTTTCAGATGGAATGGATGGACCTGCCACCAGTCACAGACGATTGGGCTGTTCATTCCTTCACCCAGGGGCTCAACGTTCGAAACTCGACGGCTTCACAGCAACTCAAGCAAAACTTGATAGAATATCCTGCCGTCACGTGGGCCGATGTACATAACAGATACTAATCGAAAATCAGAGTCGAAGATGATCAGCTTGGAGCCCCTTCGGGATCCATTTATCCCGTTAGAACTCATGATAGAGTTCGAAGGGAGATTTATCGTGAATCAAGGTTGAATAGAGAACGGCAACGGCCATATCATGGGGATATAAAAACCACCATAGCAAGGCAAAACTCCCCAAGACACGAAAGGAGAAATGATCAAGGTCAGAATAACCGAGGGCCCATAATTAAAGGAAACTTCGAGAGGACCACCAGTCATCAAGAGGCACCACAGTTATCGGAGTACAATTTCAATATTGATGCGGCCAATCTCATATCAGCTATCGATCGCATCAAAGACACTAAGTGGCCTCGACCATTACAATCAGATCCAGCCCAATGGGATCCTAATCTGATATGCAAATATCACGGTACTCACGGTCATAGAATAGAAGATTGCCGACAATTAAGAGAGGAGGTAGCAAGGTTGCTGGATAACGGACATCTTCGAGAATTCTTGAGCGACCGAGCGAAGAATCATTTCGAAAATAGAAATAAATAGGCAAGCCAGGAAGAGCCACAACACACGACCAGCATGATTATCGGCGGAGTAGATACCCCTCAAGGTCCGATGCTGAAACGCACCAAGATATCCATCACAAAGGAAAAGCGCACTCGAGATTACGCGACGGAGGGGATCTTACATTTTAGCGAGGAAGATGCGGAAGGGATTATGCAACCCCACAATTGCGCACTAGTAATATTTGTGCTTATACATAGAATTAGAGTAAAACGCGTATTGATCGACCCAGGAAGTTCGACCAATATAATCCGATCATGGGTCGTAGAACAACTCGGCTTGACGGATCGAATTGTTCCTACAGTCCGAGTACTCAATGAGTTCAATATGGCATATGAAACCACCAAGGGCAAAATAACGTTACCGATAAACACTGCCGGAACCATTCGAGAAACGAAGTTTTGCGTAATCGGAGGGGACATGAGGTACAACGCTCTATTCGGGAGACCATGGATCCACGACATGAGAGCCGTGCCTTCAACGCTGCACCAAGTGTTGAAATTCCTTCACCTGATGGAATTATAACGGTTTACGGGGAACAACCAGCTGCGAAAAAGATGTTCGCGGTGGAAGAAATAACACCAGCACCAATAGTTCCTTTGCAAAGGGTCGAGAGTAAGATAAAATAGCAATCACAGACATCATCTTCGACAAATGTGGATAAACAAACATATGTCGAGGATGACGATTACGGGATTCCCAAATCTTTCATCAGCCTCGATGAGTCCGATGCCACCAAATCGACGGTTGAGGAACTTGAGCAAGTCATACTCCGGGAAGACTTACCCGAAGGAAAGGTATATCTGGGCTTGGGCCTAAACTCCGAGTTCAAGACAAAATTTATCCAATTCCTTATAACTAACGAATTTCGCTTGGTCCCACCTTGATATAACATGTATACCGCCAGAGATAACTACTCACAAGCTGAGCCTAGATCAAAAGTTCCGACCGGTCAAGCAAAAAAGGAGGCCTCGGTCCGAGATCAAACACACATTCATCAAGGACGAGGTAACTAAACTTCTAAAGATAGGGTCCATTAGGGAGGTTAAGCACCCGGAATGGTTAGCAAACGTAGTAGAGTCCCTAAAAAAGGGGATAAACTAAGAATATGTGTAGATTATAAGGATTTAAATAAGACATGCCCAAAAGAATCTTTCCCTTTACCCAACATCGATCGCATGATCGATGCTACCGCTGGCCATGAGACCCTTAGTTTTCTCGATGCTTACTCTGGCTATATTTAAATACAAATGGACCCGGTTGATCAAGAAAAAACATCCTTCATCACTAAATATGGCACATACAATTACAACGTGATGCCATTTGGGTTAAAAAATGCAAGAGCCATTACCAACGCCTAGTAAATCGAATGTTCGAAAAACAACTAGGAAAAATAATGGAAGTTTATATTGACGACATGTTAGTTAAGTCCCTGCGAGCAGAGGACCATTTGAACCATTTGCAGGAAATATTCGATGTATTGAAGAAATATAACATGAAGTTGAACCTGGAGAAATGCGCGTTTGGTGTGGGCTCGGGCAAGTTCCTCGATTTCATGGTCTCGAATCGTGGAATCGAGATCAACCCCGAAAAGATCAAGGCTATCGAGGATATCACAGTCGTAGATAATGTGAAGGCTGTACAAAAGCTGACAAGCCGGATAGTCGCTTTGGGACGATTTATTTCAAGATCGTCCGATAAAAGTCATTGATTTTTTGATCTGTTGAAAAAGAAGAACAACTTCTCATGCACACCGGAATGCCAACATGCTTTAGAAGAGCTCAAAAGGTATCTGTCTAGCCCGCCCTTGCTACATACACCGAAGATAGGTGAACAGTTGTACCTTTACCTTGCAGTCTCGGAGGTAGCTGTAAGTGGAGTTCTAGTTCGAGAAGAGCAAGGTACGCAATTTCCAATTTATTGTGTTAGCAGGACCTTAGGCGAGGCCGAGACTAGGTACCCTCACTTGGAAAAACTGGCACTCGCTTTGTTGAGCGCCTCCAGAAAACTGAAGCCTTATTTCTAGTGTCATCCCATATGCACTGTAACGACTTACCCGTTAAGAAATGTAATGCATAAACTCGAGCTCTCTGGCCGATTGGCCAAATGGGCTATCGAAATAAGCGGGTACAATATTGAATATCGACCCGAACAGCTATCAAATCTCTGGTGTTGGCAGATTTCGTGGCCGATTTTACACCATCCCTAATACCCTAGGTCGAAAGAGAGCTACTGGCCGGATCGGGGACTCCTTCGGGAGTTTGGACCCCACCCTGTTCACAGACGGTGCCTCGAACGCGAAGGGATTGGGGCTTGGCATCGTGCTAAAGCCCCCAACCGGTAATACAATTCGACAATCTATCAAGACTGTAAAGTTAACTAACAATGAGGTAGAAAATGAGGTCATGATTGCAGGTTTAGAACTAGCCAAAAGCTTGGGAGCGGAAATAATCGAAGCTAAGTGTGACCCCCTTCTTGTGGTGAATCAAGTCAACAGAACATTCGAGGTCAGAGAAGGACGGATGCAAAGATATTTAGACAAACTACAAGTTACTCTACATAGGTTCAAAGAATGGACCTTACAACATATACCTTGAGAGAAAAATAGCGAAGCCGATGCCCTCGCCAGTTTGGGATCGTTGGTCGAAGATGATGAGATCGAATCCAAAAAGGTCGTACAGCTCATGAGGTTGGTAGTAGAAGAAGGCCACGCGGGGAAATCAATACGACGAGTCTAACCTGGGATTGGAGGAACAAATACATAGAATATCTCAGCTCCGGAAAACTCCCCTCATATCCAAAAGAATCAAGAGCCTTGCGTACGAAGGCGGCTCGATTATGCTTGTCCGATGATCGAACTTTATTTAGAAGAATCTTCAACGGCCCCCTAGCGATATGTCTAGGACCGGGTGACACTTAATACATTTTAAGATAAATCCACGAAGGCACTTGTGGGAATCATTCTGGTGCCGAACCCCTAATCCGAAAAATAATCAGAGCCGGTTATTATTGGGTCGACAAGAAAAAGGACGCGAAGGAATTCGTTCAAAAGTGTAACGAATGTCAAAGGCATGCCCCGATGATCCATCAACCCGGAGAGATGTTACACTCGGTCTTATCACCATGGCCGTTCATGAAGTGGGGAATGGACATCGTTGGCCCTCTTCCCTACACACCAGGTAAGGCTCAATTCATTCTCTTTATGACTAATTATTTCTCTAGATGGGTGGAAGCACAGGCATATGAGAAGGTTAGGGAAAAAGAAGTAATTGAGTTCATTTGGGATCACATCATATGTCGATTAGGAATGCCATCAGAGATCGTGTGCGACAATGGGAAATAGTTCGTCGACAGCAAAGTGACAAAATTCCTCGAAGATAACAAGATCAAAAGAATCCTATCAATGCTCTACCACCCCAGTGGGAATGCACAAGCCGAATCTACAAACAAACAATACTTCAAAATCTCAAAAAGCGATTAACCGATGCGAAGGGAAAATGAAAGGAAATATTGCCCGAAGTCCTGTGGGCATATCGCATGACCGAGAAATCAAGCACTGGGGACACTCCTTTTTCCCCAGCTTACGGTGCCGAAACTTTGATACCGGTCGAAGTCGGTGAACCAAGTGTCAGATTCCGCTATGCAACCAAGGAATCGAACCACGAGGCTATGAATACGAATTTGGAACTATTGGATGAAAGAAAGAAAGTTGCCCTCGTTCGATTGGCCGCTCAAAAACAAAAGATTGAAAGATACTACAACAGGAGAGCCCATCTTCGACACTTCAATGTCGGAGATTTAGTACTTAGGAAGGTCACACCCAACACATGAAATTCGAATGAAGGGAAATTGGGACCGAACTGGGAAGGACCTTACTCTGTCATAAAAATCAACGAAAAGGGATCCTACAAGCTTGGAACAATGGATGGCAAACAACTACCAAACAACTGGAACACAAGTCACTTGAAACGGTACTACTGCTAAGGTACGATCCTTCATTCCTTATTATTATTTATTTTTATTCTACATCGGCAAAATAACATTTGCAGGTATCGAATAAAGTTGCCTTGAATCAGGGAGTACGGGATATTAGGACTGAAAGCAGGCGTTGCACTGTTTTTTCCTTGAACCAATTTTGTCCCAAGTTGGGTTTTACGGCAAGGTTTTTAATGAGGCAAATAGTAAATCGTGCTGACTTAGATTTGAAGGCCGATGACAAATTGGTGACAATAATATTCGATGTTAATCATCAATCGACCTCAAATATTAGAGGGTTGCTTGACTACTTTGTCTTGGGAAAACATCTCTAGAATCAAAGATCATTAGGATTCAATGTAAGGGTCAAACGGTCAAAGGAACTGTGCCCAGATAGATTGATCGAACCCCAAATTAAATTGTACAAGCACATGACCGAGAATAAAGATCTCATATATACAAATATCTTATCTCCGATCAGACAAGCCTAAAGGCCACTTTAATTTTTGTTCAAATAAACACCGTTCCACTCAGGGACTCACCGAAAAGCAAACTTACTCGAGGGGAAGTCTTTCTAAGGCAAACCCAGATCCTTAATAGGCCACGGCCATTCCGAGTTAATAAAACTCGAGGGGAAGTAAGACCTACTAAGGCAAACCCAGATCCTTAATAGGCTACGGCCATTCCGAGTTAATAAAACTCGAGGGGAAGTAAGACCTACTAAGGCAAACTCCGATCCTTAGTTGGCTAAAGCCATTCTGAGTTAATAAAACTCAAGGGGAAGTAAGACCTACTAAGGCAAAACCCGATCCTTAGTAGGCTAAGGCCATTTTGAGTTAATAAAATTCGAGGGAAAGTAAGACCTACTAAGGAAAACCCCTATCCTTAAAAGGCTAAGACCATTCCGAGTAAACAAAAATCGAAGGGAAGCAAGGCCTACTAAGGCTAACCTCGGACCTTAAAAAGCTGAGGTCATTCCGAGTTAATGAAATTCGAAGGGGAATAAGGCCTACTAAGGCAAACCCCATAACCTTAAAAGGCGAAGGACATTCGAGTTAAATGAACTCGAGGGGGAACCTACTAAGGCAAATCCGAAATTTTAAGTGGCTAAGGTCAATCGAGCCAATAGAATTCGAGGGGACAGAAAATTTACTGAACCAAACCCTCAGTTCTAAGGCTAAGAGTTATACCAAGTCAATAATATGATTGAAAGCTAAGGAAAGGAGGAAATAAAAAAGTTTTTTTATATATATATGTAACAAAGTGCATTTACAAAAGTGGGCATTTCATTACATAACAAAAGAAAGGAAAAGAAAGGGACGCTTCATTCTTCAGATCTCTCAGAATCATCCTCCTCCGGGAAAGCTAACTTTCTGGCTTCGATCTCGACTTTTTTGGCATCTTCGATCTCAACCGATAGATCAAAGCCTCGAGCATGGATCTCCTCGAGGATGAGCCGGCGAGATTGCCACTTCATGTGATCAACCATATTTCTTGATTGATCTTGAGCGGCCTCGGCATCGGCCTTGTACTGGGCCACCAGCTCATCGGCCTCGGCTTTGATCACAGCAACCTCGTTGGTTATAGCATCTCGATCCGAGATAATCACGCTGACTTGAGACTGGAGTTCATTGGTGCTCCTAGTCAGAGCCTCAATCCTCCCATTTGCTTCCCCCAGTTGAGCCTCTGCTGAAACTAACTGAGCATGAAAGGCCTCTTTTTTTTGAAGCCAGCCGATCCATCTTGTTCCTCCATTCATCGGCTTCAGCTCTAGCCATGGTTACCTCATATCAGAGTTGGTTGATTTGATCGAGCTATTGCCCCACCTGCTCGACCAAGTCGGAATTGTCTTTCCTGACGGGATCTAATTCGGCCCGAAGGTTCATCATCTCTCCTTCGAGCCATTCACAGCGTCCCGATTCTTCTCGGTGGTGAAGGAAAGCCTCATGATGAAGTACTGAGGCCTGCAAACACAAAAGGAAGTGTTATAGTTAGCAAAAGTTTAAAGTAAAAAACAATAAACACCAGAAAAGGCTTATCAGAAAATTACTCTATTCAATGCCTGCTGAGCTTCGTTGAACAAGCAGGATGCATCCACTTCATTCATCTTGGCCTGATCTTCTTCGGTCACCAAACACTGAAGATAGCTGGCCACACCTACAGGAGCGAAAAGGACCTTAGCATCTTCAGAATGGTAAAGGATATGGTCCGTTTCCGATTAGGGTATGAACTCGGAGCAGGAAATCTGTCGACCAATTTCGGATTGAAAGAAACCCTGCTCGTGCCGGTGGATGGACTTTTCCTCGGTACCTCCAGGTTGTTGAGCCCAAAGGTATCTTCCGCGGACGCCGAATCCACGCCATCGAAGAAACCACGGAAAGGGCCTTCCGGTACATGGCGCCCGGTCGGGGAACGTTATTTTGCTGCTTGGGCTTCGTTGAGGGTCGATGCCGAGAAGGAAGGAGAATCTATCAACTCTATGGGACCTAAGACTCCTTGCGAAACCCTCCTTGCCTCGGGAGAAGCCCCGGTTCTTGGCCCCACCTCGGAGCCCCCAACTCGATGAAGCTCTGTTTCATCAGCTCTCGGCTCGGGGACACCTTGTCCTTTAGTTTGGGATGGCCCACTAGCCAGAAAATCAAAATCTTGATCTTCTTCGGACTCGTCCCTCAATCGACGAAGGGAGTTCGAAGACAATATTTGATCCCTAATATTGCTTTTGGGCTTATGAGCTATTCTCTTTTTCGTTCCCTTTTTTCCGGGCTCCGAAGAACCGGGGGCTTCTTTCCTCTTCTTCTCTTTCTCCTGCTTCGAAGCAGGGGGCTCACAGGGAACCTCATCACCTGTGGATGCAGGCCTCATTTCAACGTCCTTCGATAAACCTACAAAGGGAGAGTGGAACGAATTAGAAATCAATAACCTAAAATGCTGAGCTCGAATTTAACCTGTCTCACCATGGAGTCGAGCCTCCCATCGGCCCTTCGAGAGCTCAATCCAAGCGCGTTCTGAATAAGGTCTCTGGGACACTAATTTATCAACCCATTCCTTTAGATGGGGAATCGCGGCCGGCATCCGAGATACAGCTACATAATATGAAATTGGTTATTAAAGTGACGAAGGGAAAAATATTGAACAAATTGAGATATAGGGAAGCACTTTCGGTTCATGTTCCATTTCTTGGGAAAAGGCATATCTTCGGCCGAGATCAGATCCAACGTCTTCACCCTAACATATCGGCCAAACCAGCCCCGATCTCTATCCTCATCGATGCTAGAGAAGGGGCCTTTGCTCGCCCAGCAAGCAAGTTTTATTAATCCCCCTCGGTAAAGTCGGGGACTGTACAACCGCAGAAGATGATCGACGGTAAAAGGATGCCCGTCGATCGTATTTATAAAAAAACGAAGGAGAATGACTATTCTCCAGAAAGAGGGATGGATCTGACCCAAAGTCACTTCGTACCTTTTACAAAAGGAAACGATAACCGGGTCCAAAGGACCCAACGTGAAGGGGTAAGTGTAAACACTTAAATAACCCTCCACATGGGTGGTGATCGCCTCTTCTAGTGAGGGAACGACCACACACTTGCCGATCCAATTACAGTCCTCCTTGACCTTGTTGAGGACCTTTTCGGTAATCGAACAAATGTATCTCGTAACCAGCTCGCACCGGCCCGGTGTTGAAGAGGTCTTATCCACTTTTAAGTCTGCCCCGGTTGAACATCTGGTCGGTTCAAACGCCTTCAAAGGAGGCTCAGCTACGGTTTCCTTAACATCAACAGGTTGAGTGTCTTCAACGGGTTGGGAGGAAGAAGGAGGCTGTCTCTGAGGTACATATTTAGAGGTCTTCGCCATTGTTGTTAAAAGTTAAAGAAGTTAGAAGATGCAGGTGAAAGAGAAGTACAAAACGGAGGCCACTTGTGAGAAAACTTCAGAGAGGTTGAAGAAAGGAATGGTGCTATTGTTCAGACAGCTTAAACGCCTGAATATGAAGTTGAAGAGCGGTATTTATGACCTCTCAAAAGCGGCGCCTCGCGTCCCAAAGCGGCGAAGCATTAATTGGCGTGTACCTGATGTTGCAGAGGTTTGTCTCTGATGAGACGTTTTCGATACATACCACGTATGTCACAATTTCACCGTCACTTATCAGTATAATGGTTCGGTTCTTCCGATGGGATGTTTCGACTTCCGTGCCACACGCGTCATAAATATGTCGTCACTCATCATAACTAAAAAGTTGCGGCTCATATCATTTCTCGTCATTACTCTCCGAAAAATGAGGGGACTATCTATATGAGGTCAAACTCGGGCCCGCTCATATATAGTTAAATTGGGCTCGATTCTATACGGTTAGTATTCATCATGATTACGGCTCGATATATTGGGGTCGAGGCACCAAAGATTGAAGGTCGAGACCAAATGACGTTGAATCAGAGTACGAAGCCAGGATGACCGAACTGAGTCTATCGAGCTCGATTCCAGGAAACGTTCTAGGGCAGGTCATCAAATTTGAATGACGAAAGGACTGGAAAAATCTGTGATGGGTGAGTATCACGGTGGGAATCTCGGCATCAATCAATAAGACCATTAAACCAGCAAATCAAGGGATATTTTTTGCAAATAAATTCTTACCTTGTATAAAAGATTATCCCCCAACTATATAAAGGGGCTATGTAATTATCCAAAGATCATCTTATGAATATCATTGATACAAAGAAAAGAAAACAGCTTTTATTTTTACACATTACTTTATCCATCTGGTTCCATTTATATTGAAAGAATCAGTCAAGGTCAGGATTATCCAAGGCTTGTGGTTTGCATCTCTTCTCCATTTATCTATTGACTTCAGTTTCTGTTATATTATTCGTTACTTGTATCAAACTGAATCACATATCCTTAAAACTATATATAAATTTAATTGTTATCCAAAAATCAGGCAAAATAAACAGGCCAAGACTTTGCCCGTCGTAATGGCCCCATTGCTAAGATTTGCAAATATGGGTTCTGCAACATTTCATGAGGATTACTATTGACCTATCAGACGATGAAACAAAATTAGATATACATTTTAAATGATATTATCGGTAATAGATATTTTCTTTAGTCATAACTATTTTATGTTAATCCATACATAATCTTTAAACCATCGTGGAAAGTCTGCTTCAATTTGTTTATCAATAACATCATCAGTATGATCACCGTGAGTATCTCTCAAGGCTTGCTCATACAAACTGCACCCACTTACACAGAATATTAGTTTCAATCAAAATATAATGAAGCTTGTCTTAATAATTAAACAAACATAGTGATTGAAACTTACTTGAGGAAAGGCTTAACCTCATCACAATTTATAAGAACATGCAATTGTGCCGTAGCAACCTCTTTATCATCTAGCCACCGAATAATGCCATCCTCATATCCATAAGTTCGGCCATAAGGATTAAAGACTGAAAGAGTAGGTTGAGTTGCATCTGCTAGTTCGGCTTTTGCGGAAGAATATGTCGCGCCTGCTGATGCGCATCTGTGCCTAGGCATCCGCACCTGTGACCAGGCCTAGGCTGGCCCTTTCCACTTCTGCACTACTCCACTCGCACCTGCAGCCACTCCACCGCAGGTGCGATGACACCAGAACAACTGAAGCTTCAGCGAACAACCAAGTCCAAAATTAGCCCGATATCAATCTGATTCACACCCCGGAGCCCCCGAGACCGTATCCGAATATACCAACAAGTTCCAACACACATAACGGACCTAATCGAGGCCAAAAATCACATCAAACAACATCAATTCTACGAATCACAACCCAGTTCAAGCCTATTGAAACTATGAACATCCGACTTCCAAAACTAACGCCGATTCATACCAAAACAACTCTAATTGACCTCAAATTTTGCACACAAGTCATAAATGAAATGATGAACCTATTCCAACTTCCAAAATCAGAATCCGACCCCGATATCAATAAAGTCAACTCCCGGTCAAACTTCTCAACCTTCAACTTTCTAACTTTCATCAATTCAAGCCGAAACGTTATACAGACCTCCAAATCAATATACGGACACGCTCCTAAGTCCAAAATTACCATATAAAGCTATTGGAACTGTCAAAACTCCATTTGGAGTCGTCTATACAAAAGTCAAACTACGGTCAACTCTTTCAACTTAAACTTCCAACTTTGGGACTAAATGTCCCATTTCACTCTGAAACTCACCAAACTAAAATCAAACACCACGACAATTGACATAACCACAATACAACATAGAGGAGGCAATAAATAGGGGAACGGGGCTAAAATACTCAAAGCAATCGGCCGAGTCGTTACAATATGCTACCCAATATACATAATTATATATGAATAATACTAGTATGGGCCCGAGATAAATTATAACAATCAACAGTAATCCTGAATATGAAAATTAGTGTGGAGTCACCGATGGTAAACTAATTTACAATGAAAGCCTTTGTTTTCATTAAACACTAAACCTAAAAGGATTAATAAGTGTCAATAGATTAGAGGCTAAGGGTAGAATTCCATTCATGGCCAAGGTACTCTTCGGATCCCTGGTACTTTAATGTTTCCAAGGGTCTCAAGGCCCCAAGCAGTGCTTGTGTTAGGGAGAATAGCTCAACCAAGAACTAAACTCTACTCTCAAATACCCTTAACTACTTACACTTACTCTTCTCTACATGTTTAGGTGCTAAGGAGGCACTCAATGTAAATCCCGATACCACAATGATATCAAACCCTAGGAATATATACATTTCTCATAACAATTATACAGAATACCACAATGACACCAAACCACAGGATTATATACATTTCTCATAACATCTATACAGGATACCACCAGGATCATAAGATAGCCAATTCACATTGCTGTAACCACAATTCAAACATAAGTATATGATTCATTGTGAATATTATAACATGTTAGGAATACTCAAAGAAGTTAGTTTCACGCACACATAGGGAAAAGAGCACTAGCAGATTACTTTAGAAACCTAGACACCTGAATCATATATCTTAAGAGTAAAGAAGGTACATAGTTCAAACTTATAACAGTCCCTATTCATGACTACATATTCTTAACAGCCTTTAATTAGATTAGTCAAGGATTTGTCTTAACTAAATCTTAACTTCTAGTATACATACAGGCTAACAGCTTCAATTGAAACTTCTAAAGAGTATTAACAGAGATACAAGTTAACAGGCCAGTTTCATTCTAAGCAAATGACATGATCACTTCTTTCGAAAAGCTATTAGCTTCATACCAATCTCATTAGAGAATAAAGCATACTACTGTACTCAAACGAATAGAAGATCCATCTTAGGTTCACAAGTTAAGCCTAGTTCATTTAAGTGAGCTTATTGATGTTTTAAGGATAATGTAGATATGTACATGATTATGAAGACAAGCAGAATTGTTGAAGAACAAGATAAGTGTAAGGTATTCAAGAGAACATCCACAAGGATATTTGGCAGGAGTTACAAAAATGATAAGGTGTTTAACATAATCAAACTAACAGTGTCACTTCATGAGTTTCAGAAAAAGGGCAGTGATAACTTTAAATTAAGGATCTGTTATGCAAATCAAGTATGGGGATTCAGATATGATGAAGCTTAATTTCAGCACTCTAACACAATAGATGAGACATTCAAACAACATAGACATATCTTAATCAATCTTCAGAGCTTAAGCTAAATATATGGTCAACTATTAGAATACACACAAGGATAGTACATGAATCCAATTAGTTTAGGATATGTTTGTATAGTGATCACACGGTCATGAGGTCTAATCGGATGATCAAGGGTCTTCCAAGAGTTAATAGACTCATATTGATTTAAATGTCATGAGCTGATGTACCCAAACTAAGGTGATAGTCTTGTCTTCACTACTGAACAAGTTCATATTCATTTAAGCCTAGTTTATCAGGTGAATCACTTCAGATGCAAATAACTCCCAAGGCAGATTAGTATAGCAATCATGAAAGTTCTAATAGGACATCAGGGAAGCTTAAATACAGCTATTAAGATTTTTGAGGGTTCTCTGGTTGTCTTCAAAGTTTAACAATAGATATAAGTTATCAAATGTTCATTAGGATTTACTAATCAATACATAGTTTTAATTTCAACACCTTAAGGAACTTATGATTCCAGAATCCATTTATCAGCCATATATCATGAACAAGAACAGTCAACCATAGCAAATTATCAATAATATCATTTAGTAAAAGATAACAGAACAAATCATGCATCAAATTCAAACGATTAAAAAAGGAGTAGAGTTGAGGTTTTGCTGACCTCCTTTTGGGAAGAAAACCAAACAAAGACTTAGTTTAGCCATTTAGAAATCAAAGACTCAAACTTTCAATCAGTAGGTAAACTCATAATCGAAGAGAGAGGGAAATCAAAAGTCGAGTAAGAACTCAGAATTTAATTGAAAATTAGTAAATGAACTTTATTAAGTATTGATTTTCTTTAGATTGTTAGGTGTTTTTTTTTGTGAGAGCATTTAAGACTCCTATTTATAGTGCTTTCGAACCTTAGGGTTTCAAAAAAGATTCAAACATGATAGTGGAGAGTGATAGAGGGGTGGTGATGCAAGCTAAATTGGGTGAAATCAGAAAGACAACAGGGGGAAATCGATGGAGATTTTACCTAAGAGGAGAATAAATCAGAACCAGTGGATGAGTATGAAAATCTATCGGTCAAAGCTTCATTGTCCAGAGGTCACTGCGTTTGACCTCTAGACATCGAATAACAATGATGAAGTTCTTGAAAATCTTCATGCATGCCTCCGATTTGAAAGGTGAAAGGAGAATCGCTGAGTTTCGGTTGCATGATTTTAGGTCTAGGGTTTGATTTTAGGATTTTGAATCTGTATGATGAAATGGGAAACAGAATCGGCATGATTCGCGGCTTGAAGGGACAATAAGCATGATTCTATGGTTGATTTGTGACCTTGCACAAAATCAACCATAGATTTTGATTGATTAGGCCTGGCATTCGAGAGAGTTGGGAGTGGAAAGGGAAATGGGGCAGCTGGGATAACAGGGAAATGTCTTTGTAACAACCTAACTGGTCGTTTTGAGCTTTAGCATTTCATTCGGTGGTTTGAGACTTTGAGTAGCTTCATATTATATATTATGACTTCCGTGTATGATTTTTAAGCGGTTTGAGATTGATTTGGAAGAATGATTCTCGTTTTAGAAGCTTTAAGTTGGAAGAATTGACCAAGGTTTGACTTTTGGGTAAACGGACTCGGAATCGGATTTTGATTGTGCCGATAGGTACGTATGATGATTTTGGACTTGTATGTATCTTTGGATTTGGTTTCGGGGTTCCTAGAAGAAACTTTTTGTTGAAAGTTGACAATTTGAAGAACTTAAGAGTTCATAAGTTTGACCAAGAGGTAACTTTGATATTATTGGACCATTAGGTGTTCCAAGACTTTGGATAGGTCTATATAGTTGAATTGAAATTGTGCGCAAAGTTTGAAAGTAATACAAAGTGTTTAAGTGTGATTCGGACACTCTTTTGAAAGAATGAAGATTTAACAACTTAAGAGAATTCTATTCAATTTGAGCCTCGATTCTTTGTTGTGATGTTCCCGTGGGTGTTTTGAGGCTTTGGATAAGATTAGATGATGTATTTGTACTTGTTGGTATGATTGTAACGTATTTTATGATTGAAATGCATATATGGTTTGTGTCCGGGAGATTCCGAATGTGTTTTTGGTGCTAAAACGAAGATTTTCTTATTGCTGGATTTTTTCCCTAGTGTAAGTAATTATGAAAATACCATTTATGTCCCTGAAATTTTCAGATTTCTTTAAAAACTTCAAAACATCATATCTCCCTCGTTTTAAGGCCAAATTGGGTGATTCAAGAGGCTATCTTGGGTATAATCATGCAAGGATCATGTTGGGATTATCAAATGTTAGTTTTGGGATTATCTAGGACATGCTGCTACATTTTTTTTCTTGTTTCGAAATTAGTTATTATTTTCTCACAAAGTTTTGGATCTCGGTTTTGAGCGATTTTGGAGGGAACTTTTTCTAATTGGATTAGGGTATGTATTTTTTACTTGGATTTCTTATTATTTCATAATTTTAACCTCGATTTTAGTGTTTGATTAATGATTTGAATTGGAGAAATTGAGGATTTTAGTAAAAACTTCCTAAAACATAAATTGATAGTTTGAAGGCCGATTTGAGGTTGGAATTGAATGATTTGGTATGGTTGGACTCGTATCTCTTGATTGCGTCTGAGTCGATAGGCTTCGGGCTGACTCTTCCATCCATCTCTACCAAGACCAGAGCTCCTCCCGATAGCACTCGATGGACCACGTAAGGACCTTGCCAATTCGGTTAAAACTTTCCTTTGGCTTCATCTTGGTGAGGGAATATTTTCTTTGAAACCAACTGCCCCGGTATAAACTAGCGAGGCTTCACCCTTTTGTTGAACGCACTGGCCATTCTATTTTGATACAATTGACCATGGCATACCGCATCCATTCTCTTCTCGTCAATGAGCATGAGTTGTTCCTGCCTGACCCGTATCCACTCTGCGTCGTCCAACTTGCCTTCTTAAATGATCCTCAAAGATGGTATCTCGACCTCTATGGGTATCACAACTTCAGTGCCATATACCAACATGTATAGCGTTGCCCCAGTGGATGTCCTCATGGTGGTCTGATAACCCAGTAAGGCGAAGGATAACTTCTCGTGCCATTGCTTATGATTTTCCACTATCTTTCGTAGAATACTTTTGATGTTTTTGTTGGCTGGATCAATTGCTCCATTCATTTATGGTCTATAAGTTGTAGAGTTATGGTGGACAACTTTGAACTTCTTGCCAATTTCCCTCATTAGATCACTATTGAGGTTAGGTGCATTGTTAGTGATGATTGACACGGGTATCCCAAACCGGTAAACTATGTTGTTACGGAAGAAATCTGCCACTACTTTCTTCATGCAGACCTTGTATGTAGAAGCTTTAACCCATTTGGTGAAGTAATCAATTGATACCAAGATAAAACGGTGCCCATTAGATGCAGCGGGCTCTATAGGTCCAATTATGTCCATGCCTAAAGCGGCAAATGGCCAAGGTAAATCCATTACGTTTAGCTCATTAGGTGGAACCCGGATGAAATCCCCGTGGATCTGGCACTGGTGATACTTCTGCACATAGCGGATACTATCACTTTCCATGGTCATCCAAAAGTATTTGGCTCTTAAAATCTTCTTGGCTAAGGTGAAACTGTTCATGTGGGTCCACATGTCCCTATATGTATTTCTTCTAGCAATCTGATTGCTTCAGTGACATCCACACATCTTAACAGTCCCAAGTCTGGGGTCCTTCTATATATGACTTCCCCATTGCAGAAAAAGTGATTCTCCAGCCTTCTGAATGCTCGCTTCTGACGATTAGTAGCATTCTCTGGATATTTTCTTGATTCAAGTAACCTTTTGATTCGTAGTACCATGGCTTACCATCTAGTTCTTCGTCTACATGAAAACAGTATGCATGTTGATCCTTGATTTCTATCTCTCTAGGGTCGATGTGATTCTTATCTGGATGCCAAATCATGGATGACAAGGTTGCAAGAGCGTCGGCAAACTCGTTCTGGATCCTGGGAATGTGCTTGAACTCGATCTTTGTGAACTTCTTGCATAGCTCCTTTACACAGTGAATATTTGGAAGGATCTTGACGTTCTTGGTATTCCATTCTCCTTGAACTTGATGTATCAATAGATAAGAATCCCGTATGACCAAAAGATCCTTGATGTTCATTTCAACCGCCATCCTAATCCGGATGATGCATGCTTCATATCGTCCATATTATTGGTGCAAGGGAGCCTTATCTTTGCTGATGCCGGGTAATGCTGTCCTGATTCTAAAATTAGGACTGCCCCAATTCCTACTCCTTTGAAATTTGTCGCTCCGTCGAAAAACATTGTCCACCCTAGGTATGACTCTGCAATATCTTCTCCAGCGAACAACACTTCTTCATCTGGGAAGTATGTAGTGAGCGGTTCATATCCCTTGTCCACTGGATTCTCTACAATGTGGTCAGCTAAAGCTTGTCCTTTGATGGCCTTCTGTGTTATATACACAATGTCAAATTCGCTGAGAAGAATATGCCATTTAGCCAGATTTCTTGTAAGCATCTGCTTCTGAAAGATATACTTGAGCAGGACGAGTCGAGAAATTAAATGTGTGGTGTATGCTGACTTGTAATGCCTCAATTTCTAGGCGATCCAAGTCAAGGCGCAGCAAGTGCGCTATATCAGAGTGTACTTGGCCTCACATGCGCTAAGTAATAGTAGCCTGCTCCTTTCTTCCGGTCTCATCGTGTTGTCCCAACATGCACCCAAATGCATTGTCCAAGACCGACAGATATAACAATAGTGGCTTCCCGTGCTCGAGAGGAACCAAAACTGGTGGATTTGACAGGTACTCCTTAATCTTGTTGAAGGCTTTATGACACTCTTCTATCCATTTTGTAGCAGCATCCTTCTTCAGCAACTTGAAGATAGGTTCACAAATTATTGTGGACTGGACGATGTAACGGCTAATATAATTCAGCCTACCAAGGAAGGATCCAATTCTATCCCTTTCCCGCTTACAATTAAACCTAGAAATTTTCTAACAGGGACTCCAAATGCGCATTTTGCAGGGTTCAACTTTAAACTATACCTCCCCAAGCAATCGAAAAACTTCTTCAGGTCGTCCAAATGTTCTGAACTCTTTCTAGACTTGATGATGATGTCATCCATATATACGCTGATGTCTTTGTAGATCATGACATGAAAGAGGGTTGTTATGGCCCCCATGCAAGTAGCACCAACATTTTTTAGGCCGAACGGAATGACTATGTAGCAATAATCTCCCCAAGGCGTAGCGAATGCTGTCTTTTCTATATCTTCTTCATGTATCAGGATTTGATGGTACGCCACGAAACAATCCACGAATGATTGCAGCTCATGATTTTCATAGTTGTCAATGAGGATATGAAATTTGGTAAAGGGAAATCGTCCTTCAGGCTGGCCTTGTTAAGATCTCGATAATCGACACATATCCTGATCTTCCCATCCTTATTTAGTACTGGGACAATATTTGCCAACTATGTGGGATAATTGTTGACCCTCACTATTTTTTTTCAATTTGCTTTGTTACTTCTTCTTTTATCCTCAAACTCAAGTCTGGTTTGAACTTTCTGGGTTTTTTTTTTACTAGCGATCTAGCAGGATCGGTAGGCAATCGATGCAAAATGATGTCAGTGCTTAACCCAGGCATGTCATCATATGACCATGCAAACACGTTAATGTACTGTCAGAGGAGCTCGACCATTTCTTCTTTCTACTCTGCTTGCAGATGGATGCTGATTCGGATTTCTTTCACGTCTTCTTCGTTTGCCAAGTTGACCACTTCTGTCTCGTTAAGGTTAGGCTTTGTATGGCTTTCTAGCTGTTCGATCTCTTGCGGGAGATTATCTGGCATCATACTTTCATCGTATTCCTCGTAATCTGGATCGCTTTGCTCGAGGGTTTTGTTACATGTCATAATCGCAGAACGCGAATTTTATCGTTTTGATTACTGAAAAGAAAAACTAAGTATAAATGAAATGATAAATGAATTTGCAATAATTTTAAGAAAGAATTTCTTTTCATTTCATTAAAAGAGGAACATCTGAGCGTTTAAAGAGGCGAATGACAAAAAGTACATATACGATTCAAGCCTGATTTGATCGTGCGCTCTTTTTCAAAAGTTTTATAATTCCACCCTACGAAGACTCCAAGCAAACCAAAGACGGGCTGGCAGTCCAATTCTGCAAGTCCTCTCTTGGTTCGGTATTCCAAATGGTCGGTGTCGTGATATCAAATTTGTCACAGCATTCTTCGATCATGGTCATGAACAGCCTTCCCATTCCATCAATGATCATCCTCTAGTGTTGAGCTCTGGCCCATACCTGAAACACGCTCTGGCACAAAAGCTTGCTTCCCAAAACTACTGGTACAAGTCTTCCCAGTCGGAGGCTGATACCGTATGCCAGCTCTACCTTTCTACCCACTCAGCTCAATCGACTCTGTTATCTCGTCTGATTAGGCTCCCAGCCTGGTTCTTAGTTTGTACCCGTATTTCATCATTTCTCTCATGGCCATCTTTGATCTGTATGGTGACTGCATTCCTAGACTTTGCTCGGTCTCTTCTATTTCCGTGGTCTGCATGATCTCAACTGCAAGGAAAATGACCTCGTCTAATCCTTCTATGAATGGAACTGCATGTTCCAGATAAGCTGATTGGCTTCATTCACTGTAGATTACAATCTCTTGGCAACCCCACTCGAACTTCATGCACGTGTGTAGGGTAGACGGGACTTCCCCTGCCATGTGTATCCAAGCTTTTCCGAACAACATGTTTTATGAAGATGAAATATCCATCACTTGGAATAGTATGGAAAACTTAACCGGACCAATTTGCAGGGCCAAATAGATTTCTCCAATGACGTCTTTTTATGACCCGTCGAAATCTCTTACCCTCACATGACTTTCTCTTACTTCTCTCAGATGAATACCCAACTCTCGTAGGGTAGAGAGCGGGCAGATATTAACTCCTAATCCCCCATCAACAATTACTCGGGACACCACCTTATCTCCACATTTGACGGTGAAGTGTAAATCTTTGTTACGAACCACGCCCTCTATAGGAAGTTCATCACTTCAGAAAGTGATCATATTTGCTTCGACCATCTTCCCGGTGGTTGCTACTAGTGCCTCGCTGGTGGTGTTGCTCGGCACGCTCACCCCACTTAACACTTTCATCAGGGCGTCTTTGTGACTGTCAGAACTCATCAGTATATCCATGATTGATATTTGTGTCGGGTTTTTCTTTAATTGTTCCTCCATGGAATATTCTTTGGTTGACATCCTCTTCCAGAATTCTACAGCCTCTGGATTAGTTATATTCCTTCTCTGAATCTGTTCCCTTCCCGAACTCCCTCGATTTACATCCTTAGAAGTGTAACACCTCCTCGACCTGGTCATTCCATGAGCCGCTGCAGAATCCGTCATCTTGGCTTTCCCTTTCTGCAGAAATATCCACGGGACTGTCTTTTATTCCCGATCCTCTTTATCCCTGATAGCAACGATGGACTTTTGTTGGTAAGTTTGGACCATCACTGTAGGTTTCAACTATACGGTGATCATCAGAGTCCTTCAAGGTGAGACCCTTGCAGCCTCAGCATTTCCTATTGTGATGATGGTTCCTTTCAGGTCATATTCTTCATCCAGGGTGATCATATTAACTCCTTGTTCTGATGGTTTGGTAGCAGGTTGCGGTTCACATTGGGCAGAGCTGGGGTGCATTGAATGGCTCCACTTTTGATCAGTGACTCGATTTTATTTTTCAGCTTGAAGCAATCCTTGGTATCATGCCCCGGTATGTTTGAGTAGTAGACGCACCATTTGGTTGCATCAAAGTATTTTGAAGGATACTTAGGAACCCTTCCTTCTATTGGATTTATCAAGCCTGCTCTCCTCAGCCTTTCATACAGTTGAGCCAAAGGTTCAGTAATCGGGGTGTAGTTTCTGGGACCTCTTTCTTCAAAATTTGGGCGAGGTCGGGGTGCATAGGTGGTTTGGTTTTGATGAGTGGTAGTTTGAACTGGAGCATATGGTCATGGTGGATTTGGATCTGTATGGGCGCGAGGTGGGTTATACTGAGGTTGGGGATTATAGTATGGTTATGTGTTCAATACTGGAGCATAAGTAGGTGGGTGTGGGGAATAGGTGTTTGGAGAGTAAGAGGTGTTTCCATGGTGTGGGTTGGACTGGTAATAGGGAATGAGTTTTGATGCCTTTTCCTTTTTCTTCTTTCCACTGCTTATTGAACCCGATTGGATTGGTTTACTAGCTTCTTGCAATGCGGCCATAGATTGTACCTCGCCGGACTTTGTACCTTCCTCTAAAAAGTCTCCCATTTTGACAAGTTCAGGGGACTTTTGCCCCATCATGCCCATCATTTTTTGAAAGTAGATCCCTTCCGGAGCCCTGATGAAATACTTAGTCAACTTACTGTCATCTAGCGGGGGTTGTACTCTGGCGGCCTCTGATCTCCATCGACGTGCATACTCTTGGAATAATCATGATGGTTTCTTTTGCAAGTTTACCAGAGCGAACCTACCAAGGGTAATTTCTGTGTTGAACCAAAAGTGATTCATGAAATCTTCTACCATATTCTACCACTCCCTCCAGGTTCGGGGATCTTGGCAAGTGTACCAATTATGCTTCCCGTATCAAACTCCTTATGAACAACTTCATCCTTAACTTCTCATTTCTTCCTACTCCAACTAGCTTATTACAGTAGGCTCTCAAGTGTGCATGGGGATCACCTGTCCCATCAAAGATATCAAACTTTAGAGGCTTGTACCCTATCGGCACGTCCACATTAGGTTGGATACACATATCCTCATAATCTAGACGTTCGCTCCCTCGAGCGACCTGAAGGTTCTTCGTTTGTTTTCTCAATGCTCCTAATTGTTCGGACAATGATTCTTACTCCTTATACTTAGCTTCCCTCTCCATTTTGGCATATTGATCAACTTCATTAGGCAACCTGATCGTGACGGGCAATGTGAAGGTGGGTTCTAAAACGGCATATATGGGAGTAACATATCGCTCATGTGCAATGGTATGTGCTATGGGTATGTGCTGGTTTTGGTTAGTGGTGAAGGTGATGCCATCACGAAGAGGGGTATGAACTGTGTTGGTAGCAATTGGTGGATTTTGAGGTGTTTGAACGTAATTAGGTATGTAAGGGGTGTGTATGGGAGGGTTTGGTGGGTTTGCAGGGGTTACTGGGGGTATAATCTGGGTGGTAGGGATTGAAGTCAGGGTATCGTTTGCTTGGCGAGTAATGGAAGGAAAACAGGGTAGTTGTGGGATCGTCGTCACGGCCAGATGCGCCAATTCCCGAATGTGTTGTACTTCCTCCCTCAATGATTCTATCTCTTGGGCCATCCTGGCCATATGTTTGTCATTCCGCGTATCATCCTTCTCTCCTGAACGCCCTGGGCTATCAGCTATTACCAGAGCGTGTTCGGTCGGGTTATCTATCGCTGACATCTTCCCTTTCGATCTCAAGTTGTACGGTGGTTCTACCAGTTTGGGTAAAAAAAAAACCAACTTTCTTTTATGGAATAATAATAAAGAAATACAAGAAAAGAAAAGAAAAAGGGAAGAAGTCAGTTTCAGTATTTGCGCAAGTAATAGGCTCACAGAGCAGTTAGTTCACGTATTCAGGCAAATGCGTTTTTGCTAAAATTCGTGGGACCTCTCTTTGCTGGAGGTAGGCCTAAGTCGTGAATATTTGACAAACAATTAGATCTGACACATTCAGATCCAAAGCAAATCTTGGTTTTATTTGATAGTAATTGGATTGTAATAGGTGGGAGCAAAGGTTACATTATTGTTTCCAACATTCATAGGATTACATGGGCTCAAACAAAGTTGCCCTTAGGGAAACGAGAAAGTTCAAGATAAAGATACAAAGTGGGAAAAGGGGTGAAATCAACCAAATTCTAATAACCATCCCCGTAATCGTTCCACATCTCTTCTTCTTCCTCCGATTCTTCCTCCGGGTCTTCTTCAAATTCTTCTTCATCATCATTGAATTCGGTCTCTTCCTCTGGTTCTGCCTCAGACTCAATCTGTATACATTCAACTACTCGTTCATCATCTTCGGGAGGTGGCAACATGTGATCAATCGACCCGGGGACCACTTAGCTGTGCATGGAGGTAGTTACGAGGTAGTGCGGCAAAATCTCATGATAGATTTGCAAAGCCGCACTGCATCTTCCAGCCAGGCTACTCCTTCCTTGCTTGGTCAATCTAGCTCATCCTCTTTATTGATCCAGACATAGTATTCTGGAGTGCACCACGAATTCTGACCCATTGGCATCGAGACAAGATCATTCCACTCCTCCTGAAGCCTCCTTATCCTTGTATCGGGATTTGCCCATTGTATTCGTCTTCATAAATTTCCGTCCTCGTCCAGATAGGTATATCCTGAACCAACCTGAACTACATGAGAACTCATAGGGGTGAGTATGGCTGGATGCCCTCAAGTCCTATCAGCTCGATAAAATACTTTTGGGGAGTCCTTAGGATTGCCCTTTCGCCCAGCCATGACAGCTTCCAATTGATCCATTCTCCGCTTAAGTTGGTTAGCATCTCTCTCCATTCTTCCTCTCCATACGGGGAGACCCAATCCCTCATTCTCTCATTGTGACTTCGAATAATGTTGCTAACACCCACAGAGTAGTCAAATGTGGCCTCTCACTGAAAGAAATGCTTCGTGGCCCATATTTGAAGCAACAAGTTGCTGCCCTTGAAGAAATCGTACCCCCGGGAACATGCCGACAGTGCTCTGAGGATTTTTGCTAACACCATAGGTACCAAAGTGGCTTGGATATTGCCCCGGAATGTTGCCAAAACCACATGCATCAAATTGATATTGATCCGTCCTCTTCTTTGCAGGAAAACCAGCAGTCCCAACCCTCTAAAGAGAAGGTTATGGGTCAGAGACTTTCCCAAGTTGCCTGATTGCACGAATTTCCCAACCGTCAAGTTAAGGAATCCAATCATGAGAATATGAGGCAAGATGGTGAATTTTAGAGCTGAAGCTGTGAATCGAATCTATAACTTGCCAGATCATGGCATGGCGCCATTTCGTACTAAGGATTTTGCCTCAAGAGAGTGGTTGGTCTCCAAATTGTGCCCGGGTGCAAATGTTCCATAGGCGACTAAAAGAAGGGGGATCACATACAAATAGTTCATTGCCGAAGAAAAGTTATGGCTAGCCATCTTATGTAGTCGCATCTCTCCTGCGGGGAATATATGGAGTGTACCAATATTGAGAGCTCAAATAATCGCTTCCATTCTTGAAGATATCTGGCTCCATGTTGGTGCAATTTTCATCAATGAGATGAAGGATTATCTAAGGCAGGATGGTCAATCACTAATGTTCCCATCTCTCATCGTCGAGCTGTGCCAAATTGTAGTTGTTGAGAAGGATCTGGAAGACAACTGGATAGATCCAGGAAAGCCTATTGCTCCGTTGAAGAAAATAGGAGAGGGTGGCACCGTGAAAAGAAAAAATAGAAAGTTGTGGTCTTCTTCTCAGACCAACCAAGATAGCCATCCATCATCTTCTACAGGAGGACCATGTGCTAACTTACCGAGGAAATGCGACAGATTCGCGCCCTAGTAGATGGCCTTCCACAGGGACCTGGGGAGACATCTGAGGGACCTTGTGTATGAACCTCAAAGAAAGAATTTCAAAAGTATCTCGATGATCAGAAGAATTGGGGGGATCACCTTAAGAAGCTGGATAAAGCATACACTGATTTAGCCACGACACACGGTGCTTTGAGTACTTCTCATGCCAAGCTGGCAAACGCACACATCGAGATAAAGAAGAGGGGGAAGAAGAGAGATAAATTCTTCACTCACATGTGGAAGGGTGTGAAGGGGCTATGGAAAGTTCTAAAGCCTCAAGAGTCAGTGCCACTGAACGAGCCGAAAGATGATGATGATGCTCCAATTCAGTGGTCCGAGGAAGAGGATGCGACTGAGGATGAAGAGTCAGATAGAAAGGAGAGCACTTGATGCAGTATCCAGGGAGAACCTCCACCATTTTACTCTATTTTGTTTAGTTGCATTGGGGACATTGCAACGTTTATAGTTGGGGGTGACTTCTTGTATAATTGTTGATATGGTAGATTGATATTTTGTTTTCATTGTTCATTATGTTTGTGATGTGTGATATTAGTATTTTTACTAACTTCTTGATTTTATATATATATATATATATATATATATATATATATATATATATATATATGTTTTATTTTATTGGCAATATCCTTGATTTTCTTTGTACCACGGTTCTTTTTCCGAGGATACCAATTTTCTTTTAAACCGAGTAATTTTTGATAAAGTGTTCTGTCGACTTTTCCCGATGATGGATAGCCAGTCGACTTTCTTAAGGGAATTATTCTTGTAGTTTATATATAGTTTTTGTTAGTTTAGGAGAATAAGTGGTATGGATTGAGGTTTGTGCCCATTGGCCAATTTGTCGCTTGCTTGGTACCAACATGATTTAAAATTTGGCATATGAATTCTTGATCTTTGAAAAAGAAAAATGATTGAAGTAAGGATCATTGTCATGACTTTTAGACTAAATTTTTGGCTCTTTGATTCATTAAATAGGCTCTGGCTATATGTGACTTCTTTGAGTTCATTGGTTTCAATTGGATTTTGGATTTATATTTCAATCAAGTTTGCATGTGCCATATGTGGTGAGATTTATTTTGAATTCTTTTGCATACTTAGAGTCTAAAACTCTCCCGAATGTGCTTCAAGGCGAAATCCTAGATTAACTTGGTTTGAAAAATAATGTCAGGCCTTCCATGTACCGCTCTTTTGCCTTAAATTTCCTACCCGTGCATATTCTCCCAAGTCAACCCCTTTTGAAATTTTAACCTTTTCTTTGGCGACGATGTTACAAGCTTTAACCTCTTGTTCTTTATTGACCTATCTTTTGGCATCCCCACATCACCAAGTGCTTTGAAAGTGTGAACATGGGCTAAAATCCTAAGTTTGGGGGTAACGGTTAGGAAAGTTGTGATGTGAAAATTGCTTATAAGGTGAAAGGTTAAAAAGCCCAATATATATATATATATATATATATATATATATATATATATATATATATATATATATATATATATATA
>MCJB01034308.1:24017-45431 GCA_002018475.1 Nicotiana obtusifolia | reverse complement strand
ATATATATATAATGGAATCTTCCTTGCCTTGTGAATAAAGGAAAAATTAGGTGGTGGAATGAAAAGTGAAGAAAGGATGTAAAAGCTTTTGAAGAAAGTGTGCTTTAATTATTGCAAATTATAGTGCTTAGGAAGGTTTTGAGTCACTATTATCCAAATTGTGTCCTACCTTAACCAAAAACCTATATTATGATCCTTTAAGTCCTACTTTATTTTTAATCAAGTAATTCAACATTAGTGGAGAAATACATGAAGGGCAAGCCCATGACACTACTTATTTGTATTTGAACATCTTTGTGAGAGAGAGAGTTAATTCTTTCCGTTGATATCCCAATTATGTTTTAAATTTCATCTTATGAGTGTGAGATTCTCTCTTAAGTATGAGGGCACATGAGATTTGAGTTGTGAATTTAATCCCATTTCCAATTGGGAGGAATGAACAAGGGAAAGTTGTTTGTGATAAAGAGGCAAATTTTGAAGCTTTAGTGTCATGACTAGATTGCTACTTTGATTCACATAGTGTTAGAGCACTTGAATTGAAATGAAATTTATGAGAAGTTTGTGGTGATTCATATGCTTTGAATTAATTGTTGGTACCAATCAAAGTCATGTGTTTGTGCTTAAAGTGAACTTTTTGACTTGGTATGATGTTGGTACTCTATTGAGTTGATTGCTTGGAAGGAGATTTTGTGCTTTGATTGATTGAGGACAAGTAATAGTTTACGTTGGGGGTTTTGATAAATTGGTATTTTACCAACTTATCTCTCTTTAATCTTAGATCTTTGCTTGATAAAATAGAGTATTCAATGATCGTTTACTTCTATTTTACAAGTTTATGTGATTTAGAAGTGATCGGAAAAGAAACCAGGTTAAAACAAGTCAAAAAGAAGTTGCAAAAAACAATTCTGGAAAATGGCTTCAGATATCGCAAGTGCACGAGTCCTAGTTCGCAAATGCGAACATCCAAATCGCAAATGTGATGGTCAATAGTAGAGTCAAGCTTCGCAAATGCGAACCTTCCTTCGGAAATGCGAACCTTCCTTCGCATATGCGAAGATCGCGCTTCAGTTCCCGGCACTTATGTAATTTCATATTTTTGGCCCCAAAAAAATTAATACATGACCTAGCTCATTTGGGTAGACATCTTTGGCTGTCTTTGAGTAGCAATACAAGTTTTTGGAGCTAGGGTTCTTGAAACACACACTTGGGTCTTGAAGATATGAAGTTTTTGGTTGCACATTTCTTATCCATTTTTACTCATTTCTTTATTTCCTTGCTTTGTATCATATATCTAAGTGTGTAGTACTTTTTACAACACTTGAATCTTGTTTATGAGAATACTCATATTTAAAGTGTGGATTAAATATCTTGTTGCGCTTATGTATTGAATGATTTTTCTTTATTATAAAATGAGTTATTATTTCTTTAATTATTCTTATTCTTTAATATTTCCAAAGGGATTAGCTAACCCTAGGACTTGCCTATTAACTTCAAATTAATTTTGGCAAGGAATTTGGAGTTAGGAAAGATTAATTAGCAGAATCTTGAGGCGTTAACCCTCGTTTTATAGATTCTACAAGGGATAGGATTGAACTACTTGTAGCCATATTCGAGTGTGCTTAATCTCTTAATTGTTCTAGGGATAATTCAACTAGAAAGTCTTGTTAGTCTTCGGAGAAGCTAATTAGAATTAATATCCGAGGCTAGTTAACATAAACTAGCTCACATTTGTAAAATCATGAAATACATTGGATCGTTACTTGAATGTAATTTCCATGTATCCATTCTTATAACCATTAATAATTTTACTTGCTTTGTAGGTTAGTTTATATTTTCACAATTAGTTATAAATATTTTCACAACACCTTTATTAGTGTTTGGCTTAGCATAACAAGCAACAATTCTCTTACATTGCCTAATCGCCTACATATTGTTATCTGTGGGATTCGATCCTAACTCATAGTTGGGTATATTATATTGCATGCGACCATATTCATTTACTTTTTAGTAGTGTATTTGCATGTCATTAGGCCTGAGGGAGACGATTCTAGATGAAGCACACACTTCGCGGTATTCTATTCATCTAGGTGCTACGAAGATGTATCGTTACCTGAGGCAACATTACTGGTGGTGGTGGATGAAGAAAGACATATTGTAACGACCCGACCGGTCGTTTTGAGCATTTGCACTTAAAGCTCAGTAATTCGAGGGCATGAGTAGCTTCATATGATGTATTATGACTTGTGCGAATCATCAGTTTTGGTTTTCAGGTTAATCATAATCAATTTGGAAGAATGAATTTCATGATTTAAGCTTTAAGTTGGAAGACTTGACCAAGTTTGACTTTTGTGAATTTGACCCCATAATGGAGTTTTGATAGTTTCGTTAGGCCCGGGTGGTGATTATGGACTTGGGCATATGCCCAGAATTGCATTTGGATATTTCTAGAAGGATTTGGCGCAAATTGGCGAAAGTTGGAAATTTGAAGGTTTAGAAAGTTCATAAGTTTGACCGGGAGTTGAATTTGTGGATATCGCATTCAAATTGTGGTTTCGGGAATTGGAATAGCTTCATTATGTTATTTTTGACTTGTGTGCAAAATTTGAGTTCATTCCGAGTTAATTTGATATGTTTCGACGCGAGTTTTGGAAGTTGAAAGTTCTAGAGTTTATTAAGTTCGATTTAAGGTGCGATTCGTCGTTTTGATGTTGTTACATGTGACTTGAGGCTTCGAGTAGGTCTGTGTTATGTTATGAGACTTGTTGGTATTTTCGGACTGGGTCCCGAAGGGCTCGAGTGAGTTTCGGACGAGATTCGAACCATTTCGTCGCATGTTCCATTTGGCTAAGGCTGTTGGTTCTGGTGTGGCCACATCTACGGACAATTGGTCAAGCGACATCGCAGATGCAGGGTCTTCTTCGCAGAGTCGAGGTGAGACCTAGGAAAGGAAGATCACAGAAGCAGAAATTGTGGCGCATCTGCGCCCCCGCAGAAGCGATGGTGTTGGGCGCCGAAGGGAGCTTGAGCGCAGAAGCGTGTTTGCATTTGCATCTGCTATTGCACAGAAGCGAATGGAGATCCACAGGTGCGAGGGGTTAGCTGGCTAAGTGGAGTCCGCAGAAGCGGAGCTCGTGTCGTAAGCGACGCCACAGAAACGGCTTATGTGTCTGCAAAAGCGGAAATGTCTAGGCTGAAGCTTTTAAAATCGAGGGTTTGATCATTTTGTTCATATTTGGAGCTATAGACCTCGGATTGAGGCGATTCTTGAAGCAATTTTCATCATGTGACTTGAGGTAAGCATTATTGACTCGCTTTTTTTTTTTAGCTATATAAATTTTTTATTGATAGAAGCATATTACAAAAGTTGAGGGGGAACTGAACCTTACCTCCAACAGAAAAGTAAATGTACACTTAGTCATCCTAGAGTGATAACTAAATATACCTAAAATGTGGTAAGGTGTTAGACCTATGGTAATGTGGCGACTGTCTATTTTAAAGTGATAGACATTCGCATGTATAAAAACAGAGTGAGATTGTTCTAGGTCAGTTATACAAAAAAGTACATGTGCTCCTGCTTCAATTGTGTGATTTGGGAAAATATTCCCTTGTATGTACAACTGGTATCCAAGAGTGATTTCTGGAATTATCAAAAGAGTACCAAAATAGTGTGAGCTATCTTCAATTTTGCTTTGACTTTGTAAAGAAAAGCCAAGTTGAAGAGGACTGTTTGTTTTGAAGTGGTTGTTGCTATGAGTTGTGTGCTTGGATTGCTGCAGTAGATTGCTGTCTTCTCTTGTGTTTGTCTGATGATGATCAATTGTTGGTTTCTTGTCTAGCATTTTCTGCTGATTTAGAGTATTACTATTGTGAAGTTGAGTGTAGCCATGTTTCCAGTGCTGCAATGTGGTCGAGAGTGTCCATGATGATTGCTGAGGTTGCAAGAGATTGAGCACCAGAGGTGCTAATACCACACCTTGCAACTGCCATTATTGACTCGTTTATTATTATATTTCGTGATTTTTGTCTTCGTTTTTGGTAATTGGGTTATGAATTTTAAAGGGAAATTGGGAGTTTTAGCCTAAAGTTCCATAGAGTGAGTTTTTGAGTTTTGAACATCGATTCGGAGTCGGATTTGGGTGAAACTAGTATCGTTGGACTCGAAACTGAATGGGTTGTCAGATTTTGTAAGTTTTGTCGGGTTTCGAGGTGTGGGCCCGGATTTGATTTTTGGTTGATTTTGGGTTGATTTTGGGCTTTTGAGTACAGATTGACCTCTATCAATTGGAATTGTTTCCTTAGAATTTATTTGATATAATTGACTTGCTTTTGGCTAGTTTTGACTCGCTCGGAGGTTGGTATGCGTGGAATGGAATTATTGGAGCATCCCTTGGCTTGCTCGATTTTGGATTTGGCTTGTTCAAGGTAAGTAACACTTTTAAACTTGGAGCTGAGGGTATGAAACCTGATTATACGTGTTATATGATTTGTTTGGAGGTGACACACATGCTAGGTAATGGGTGTGTGGGCGTGCACCGCAGAAATTGAGACCTAGTCGATTCCGTAGAGCCGTGAAGGCCATTAACTCATATTTTTCCATATGTTTTTCATGTGTTAGAGAAACTGAGCTGTGACTCATGTTAGAAATCATGCTTAGGCAAATGCTGGTATTATTGAGACCCACTGAGCTCATTTCTGATGTCGAATTATATGTCTAAATTTTAATTTCGTACTCAGTCATATACATTCATTGCATATCATATTTCAGTCTCTGTTGTTATTTATTGATATATCATATCATCATTTTAGGCTAGTTTCATGACATTGCGAGCCTGAGAGACTGGAGAGATTGATGACTGAGTAAGGCCGAGGGCCTGATTGTGAGGTTATTGATACTATAGCATGTGAGTTGTCCGTGAAGCACGTGATATTGATACTATAGCACGTGAGTTATATGTGCATCACGTGAGTTGCCCGTGTAGATTATAGCGCTTGGGCTGAAGGAGCCCCTCCGGAGTCTGCACACTCACAGTGGACGCAGTTGATATTATATTGAGGGATGAATCTTCCTTGGGCATGGATCTTTCCTAAATATTTATATTGAGGGATGGGATTTCCAAGGGCTGAATTGGCCCTATACAGTAATGAGTGATTGCATGTCATTTATCATATATATATATATATATATATATATATATATATATATATGGGATGGATCTTCCTTGGGCTGGATTAGCCATATACAGTACAGACCGTGCACGAGTTGTTAGTTATATTTGGGCTGAATCTGCCCTGTATAGTGCCGAGTGACTGAGCGCGTGGAATATTGAGCTGGATGAGTAGAAGTGCGAGACAATGAGATTGGGTACTCTGAGAGTGTGAGTACATGAGTTCATCAATGTGCTGCATTGCATTAGACATACATACTTGATATGTAGGCGTAGAGAAGTATTTTTCTTCATGCCATCTGATAATGGAATTTCTTATCTGTTGTTAAAGTTTTTGAGAAAAATCACAGATTTTTTACTCATATTTTCAATGATTTCAGCAAAAGATTTGAGTTTTACTGTTATACTTGAAAAGAAATGTGTATTTTTCGGAATTTTATATGAGCTAAGCATTTATTTATTGAGTTATTTCTTGTACCATCTTTATTCTATTGTTATGAACTATTGCTGGTTTTTGGAGTTGGACTCTGACCTTTGTCCCAGCTTGTCACTACCTTCGACCTAAGGTTAGGTTCGTCACTTATTGAGTACATGGGGTCGGTTGTACTCATACTACACTTCTGCACCATGTTTGCAGAATTTGGACGCTGATGTTGTTGTGCGCGGCAGGAGATGGATTTGAAAATGTACCTGCGTTCCGTTCATAGCTGCCTCTTGATCTTGGTAGCTTTAGAAATTTAATCTATTCATGTATATTTCAAACAGATGATGTACTTTATTTCATACCAACTTTATAAATTCTAAATCTTAGAAGCTCATGATTTGTACTACCAATCCTTGGGAAGTTGTATAAAATTCAGTTATCTCATCTTTGATTCATATCGGCATTATTATATTATGTTATTTTGTTAATTGGTTTATCTAGCGGGTTGGGTTAGGTGTCATCACGACGGTTTAGATTTTGGGTCATGACAAGTATATAGCGAGATGCCTAAATTGAAAGAAGGTTAAGTATAAGCACCAGAGGCTAGGTGGCCTACTTCAACAAATTGTTATACCTGAGTGAAAGTGGGAGTGCATCAGTATGGACTTAGTAGTCGGCTTGCCGGGGATGTTCAGGAAATTTGATGTTGTTTGGGTCATTGTCGACAGACTGACCAAATCTACGCACTTTATTCTGGTTGTGACTACGTACTCTTCAGAGTGGTTGGTCTAGATTTATATTCAAGAGATTTTCCGGTTGCATGGTGTGCCTATTTCCATCATTTCAAATAGAGGCCCTCAGTTCACTTTGCATTTCTGGAGAGCAGTATAGAGTGAGTTGGGTACCCAGGTAGAGCTCAGCACAGCCTTTCATCTGTAGATCGACGGGCAGTCAGAGCAGACAGTTCATATTCTGGAGGATATGCTCAGAGTTTGTGTGATTGGCTTCAGAGGGCTGTAGGATCAATTCTTACCAATTGCCGAGTTTGCTTATAACAACAATTATTAGTCCTGCATCGAGATGGCTCCATTTGAGGCTTTATATGGTTAGTGATGTCGTTCCCCCATCGGGTAGTTTGTGCCCTGCGAGGCTAGGTTATATGGCACTGATTTGGTAAAGGATGTCTTGGATAAGGTAAGATTGATTCAGGAGAGACTTTGCACAGCACAATCTAGACAGAAGAGTTACACTGGTCAGAAAGCGCGTGATTTATCATTTATAGTGGGAGAGAAAGTTCTCTTGAAAGTCTCGCCGATGAAGGGTATCATGAGGTTTGGAAAGATGGGAAAGCTGAGTCCGAGGTTTATTGACCCATTTGAGGTGTTGAGGCGAGTTGGGGAGGTTCCTTACGAGCTTGCTTTGCCTCCCATTCTATCGGGAGATCATCCATTTTTTCGCATGTCTATGCTTCAGAAATACCATGCCGACAGGTCACATGTGTTAGATTACAACATAGTTCAACTAGATGAGAGCTTGGGTTATGAGGATGAGCTAGTTGCTATTGCTGACAAACAGGTTCGCCAGTTGACGTCTAAGAAGATTTTTGCGGTAATGGTCCAGTGGAGGGGTCAACTTTTGAGGAGCTGACCTGGGACACCGAGGAGGACATGTGGAGCAGATATCCACACTTATTCAGCACTCCAGGTATGATTCTAGACCCGTTCGAGGATGAACTTTTGATTAAGAGGTGGAGAATGTAACGAACCAATCGGTCATTTTGCTTTCTTGATCTATGCTCCCCTATTTAAGACTCCGCGTATGTCCCTTTACTGTTTGATGACTTGCGGGGATGATTTGTTTGGTTTTGGAAGGGTTCGAGTTGAAATCGGAACACTTAGTTCCTTAATAGTGGCCTAAGGTGGTCAAGTTTGACTTGAGTCAGCATTTTGAGTAAAAGACCTCGAATTTAGGATTTGATGGTTCCAATAGGTTCGTATGATGATTTTGTAGTTGGGCGTGTGTTCTGATCGAATTTCAGGTGAACTGGGAGCGTTTCGACGCTTAATGTTAAAAGTTGGCGCCTTGAAGGCTTTTGAGTTTCTTAAATTTGGTTTGAAGTGACTTTAGTGATATCGATGTCCGTTTGGGATTCTGATCCTGGAGATAGGTTCGTACTGTGATTTATGACTTGTGCGCAAAATTTGGCGTCATTCCGAGTTATCTAAATATATTCATCGCATTCGGGGCTAGTTGAAGAAGTTTGAAGTTCATAAGTTGAATAATTTGGTTTTAGGGTGCGATTCTTAGTTTCGATGTTGTTTTACGTGTTTCGAGGCTTAGAGTAGGTCAGCATTATGTTTACGAATCTGTTGGTTCAATTGGATGGGGTCCCGAGTGACTCGCGTGCGTTCTTGACCACCCAGAGTTAATGTCCAAATTGCAAAAGTTTCTGGTGCTGCTTTCCTTCTTTGCGAATGCGGAAGGACCCTCGCGTTTGTGGTGAAGGATTTGGGGGCTGTATAATCTTGTTCTTCGCGCTCACGAAGTATGGGTTGCATTCGCGAAGGCTAGGGACCAGTGGCCTTCGCATTCGCAATGACCGTCCTGCGTTCGCGAATAAGGGATTGGGTCTAGGTGTAAAAAGGCCTTTGCTCTTCCCGCTCGTGAGGGGCCGGTCGGGTTTGTGTAGTTATGGCTGGGCTAGCCTTCACAATCGCGAGGCTCTGATCACGTTCGCGAAGAAGGCCTTTGGGGAAAGGAGCCATTTTTCCTTCGCGATCGCGAGGCTTCTTTTGCGATCGCAAAGAAGATTTCATTGGGCAGAAACTTTTAAAAATCAGGATGTAGCTTATTTCCTTCATTTCTCACATTTCTTTGCTGATTCTGGAGCTCCTTAGAGAGGGATTTACGCCTAGCAAATGAAGGTAAATGATTTATATATAAGATGAGTTTAATACATAGATTATGGGTAGATTTTAACATAGAAAATGTGAAAAATATGGGATTTTGATGAAAAAACTAGGGCTTGATAAAAATGGGATTAGACCACGAAAATGATTATGGATTTGAGTAGAAATTATATATTTGATTTCATACGGTCATGGGTAACATTTATTTACGAAAATTTCCGAAATCCGGGCACGTGGGACCGGGAGTGACTTTTAGGAATTTTCCAAATTGGGTTGGGTAATTACACTAATAGTTAAATCATGAACTTTTGAGCATATATTGATTAGTTTATACAACCTTTGGGTATTTTTTGATTGCTCGGCACCGATTTGAGGACTGGGAAGAGGGCTTGAAAACGAGGTAAGTCTCTTGCTTAACTTTGTAAGACGAAATTAACTCCATTAGGTGTTTAAATTTTTTATTTGTTAATAATTGTCGGTGCTACGTACGCATGAAGTGATGAGAGTCCATGCGTAGCTAAAATCATGTTATATACGGATAAACATAGGACTTTATTATGCAATACTTGTACTATTTGAACCCAACTTGTTAGTTTGATTTACTTGTATTAATAAGTGAAACTTGATTGGGATTATGTTAAACTGAGCTTCATTACTTTGAGTTTTGGCGGAATATTTGATTATTGATAGAAAAATTTATGTTCCTTTATGTGCTTATCTTGGTGTTGTAAACGTATGTTCCGTAGTCCGAAGAGTTTCCCTATTTTTGTGGATCGGACAGAACGCCTCGGCAATATTTCTATTTCGGAATCTCAAGCCTCTGAAGCAATCCGCCCAGTCTCTAATGCTCATACTTCACCTGCTGACAGTTTAGGCACCAAGCTACAAACCCCACTATATCCTTCTTCATTCTCTTCCACTAATAATGGTGCCTCAAGTCCTGGTACATCTTCGCGGCACCCGGATGAATGGAATGCCGCGAACTATGGGCCTCCTAAAGAATCAACTCACATAGCCCATCTACATTAGGCACACAGATCTGACCCTGCATCCTTAACACCCATCATCCCAACATCCCTAGCATCACCATGCTGAACCGTGTCCTTAAGGACAGGCAAATGGGGATCATCATACTGGCGCTCCCTGATGCGATCATATAAGGAAGATCGAGAAACCACACAAGCTAGAACCCGACTGGGCTCCGAAACATCTAATCTCATGAACTGGTTGGCCAAGGCCTGAACATCAACTGCAAGCTGTCTCTCACCAACAGGAATGAAAGCAAGGCTAACCATACTCACTGCCTTCCTACTCAAGGCATCGGCCACCATATTGGCCTTCCCGAGATGATACAGAATTGTGATATCATAATCTTTTAGCAGCTCCAACCATCTTCCCTATCTCAAATTTAGATCCTTTTGTTTGAACAGGGCTGGAGACTCCGATGATCTATAAATACCTCACAAGACACACCATAGAGATAGTGCCACCAAATCTTCAATGCATGAACGATGGCAGCTAACTCTAAATCATGAATAGGGTAGTTCTTCTCATGGGGCTTCAACTGGCGTGAAGAATAAGCAATTACTCTACCCCCTTGCATCAAGACACATCCAATACCAATCCGAGAATCATCACAATGCACTGTATAAGATCCAAAAGCTGAAGGTAGAACTAGAACTAGAGTTATGTTCAAGGCAGTCTTGAGCTTCTGAAAGCTCTCCTCACACTCATCCGATCACCTGAAGGGAGCACACTTCTAGCTTAATTTGGTCAAAGGTGATGCAATAGAAGAGAAACCCTCCACGAAGCAATGATAATAACCGGCCAAACCGAGAAAGCTCCGAATCTCCGTAGCTGAAGATGGTCTGGGCCAACTCTGAACCGCCTCTATCTTCTTCGGGTCCACCTTAATCCCCTCACTAGACAACCCGTGCCCTAAGAACGCGACTGAACTAGGCCAAAACTCACACTTGGAGAACTTGGCATAAAGCTTCTCCTCCCTCAGTCGCTGCAGCACAATCCTCAAATGCTGGGCATGCTCCTCCTGGCTACTAGTGTACACCAGGATATCATCTATGAATACTATGAAAAACCAGTCGAGATAAGGCTAAAATACACTGTTCATCAAATGCATGAATGTTGCTGGGGCGTTGGTCAGCCCAAAAGACATCACAAGGAACTCGAAGTAACCATAACGGGTCCTGAATGTCGTCTTTAGAATGTCTGAGTCCCGAATATTAAATTGGTGATACCTAGACCTCAAATCAATCTTAGATAACACTCTCACTCCCTGAAGCCAGTCAAATAAATCATCAATATGTAGCAAAGGATACTTGTTCTTGATTGTAACTTTGTTCAACTGCCTATAGTTGATGCACATCCACATAGTACCATCCTTCTTCTTCACAAATAGAATCCGTGAACCCCAAGGAGACATACTAAGCCTAATAAATCCCTTATCAAGAAGTTCCTGAAGTTGTTCTTTCAATTCCTTCAACTCAGCTGGTGTCATACGATACTGAGGAATAGAAATGGGCTGAGTGCCCGGCACAAAGTCAATACCAAAGTCAACATCCCTGTCGGGTGGCATACCCCACAGGTCTGCAAGAAACACATCCGAGAAGTCTCGTACCATCGGAATAGAATCAATAGTAGGGATATCGGCACCAACATCCTTCACAAAAGCCAAATAAAATAAACATCCCTGCCCAACCATCTGTTGGGCCTTCAAATACGAAATCACCCTACTGGGAACATAATCTAGAGAACCTCGCCATTCGATCCTTGGCAACCCCGGCATCGCCAACATCACGGTCTTAGCGACAATCTAGAATAGTGTGACACAGAAACAACCAATCCATACCCAAGATCACGTCGAAATCAACCTACTAAGCAATAAAAAACACTCATCTCCAGTCCCCTAATAGTCAATACACATGACTGATATACACAGTCCACAACAATATTATCACCACTAGTGTAGATACATGAACAAATGAAACTAAGAACTCACGGGGCATATCCAGATAATGATCAAAATACAATGATACGCACGACTAAGTGGAACCAGGGTCAAAGAACACGGAAGCATTCATGTGGCATACTGAGACAATACATGTGAGCATTGTGTCTGAAGCAAGAACATCTAGCCTGGTAGGAATAGCATAGAATCGGGCCAGACCGCCACCTGATCGGCCTCCCCCTCTCTGGCGACCCCTAGCTACCTAAGCCCCACCCCGAGCTAGCTGGGCGGGTGGTGAAGTAACTGGTGCTGAAGTCGTGGCTTGACTCCTTTGCTGAACTGGCCCTCTCTTAAGGCGGGGACAAAACCTATTCTCATGACCCAACTCTCCACACTCAAAACATCCCCTCTCAGAAAATGGTGGCAAATAATGAGGCAGACCCCGAGAACTGGAATAACTACCAGAAGAACCTGGTGCAGACGAACCCTGAACTAAAAGAGCAAGAGATGAACTCTAAGCTGGGAGACACTGAGGGATGACTGACCCGGTCTAGCACTGAATGAACCATGGCTGGATGATGCACCACGGTGAGCTGGACGAGCCATCTGAGCGGGCGTATAAGGATGACCTCTACTGTGGTAAGACTGCCCCCCCAGAAGGTGCACCACTTAAACCGCCTGAACCACGAGGCCTCTTGGCCTCCCTTTCCTCATGCTTCGGGCTACGAACCATCTCTAGCCACCGAGCAATATCAGCCACCTTTTCAAATGTGGCATCTGATACACTCTCCCAAGTCATAACAAAACGGTACTGGTAGTAGAGGCCATCAATGAACCTCTTAATCCTCTCCCTCTCAGTGAGAACCAAACAAACTATATGACGAGCCAACTCTTAGAACCTTATCTCATACTAGGTCACAGACATGCCATCCTGTCGTAGCTTCTCAAACTTTCTGCGCAGCTCCTCCGTACGAGTCTGTGCCATGAACTTCTCCAAGAAGAGAACGAAGAACTCATGCCATGTAAGTGGTGCTTCACTGACTGGCCTGCGCCTCTCATAGGCCTCCCACCATCTGAAGGCAGCCCCTATAAACTAAAAAGTAGTGAATAAGACCCCACTGGTCTCCTGAATACCAGCCATGCGAAGAATCTGCTGGTACCTATCCAAGAAGTCCTGGCATCCTCTAACTCAGCTCCACTAAATGATGGAGGCTGGAGTCTCCCGAACCTCTCTAGTCTCCTCTGCTCATCATCAGCCATCGCGGGACCCACCTGGACCTGAGCAGCTGTAACCGGCTGGTCTGGTAGTACCCTTGGTATCTGAAGTCCCTGCATCACCTGCTCTGGAGTACGGGCGGCGGGAGTCTGGGTACCTCCCCTGCCTAAGAAGTGGTTGGCATGGTCTGAACAGAAATCGCCTAAGCAAGGCTGGTGCACATAGTCAAAATCTTATCCAAAGCCTCCTAAAGGCCTAGAATCACATGGGCAACTCTGGTGCCTAAATTGGCCCCACTAGCTCAACCATATCTGGTAGCTGCTCCTGAGCTGGAGTAACTGGTGGATGCAGGTGCGGATTTAGCTGATGTACGAGCTGCACCCCTTCCCCTACCCTGACCCGCACCGCTACCTCGGCCTCTCGTGGTCTTAGCTGGTGGTACTGGTGGTTGTCCGTCCTATCTGGTAAGCACGTGTCCTCACCATCTGTGAGAGAATAGAATAACAGAAGTTCAGTTCCCCGAATCAACAAATCCGCACGACAAGAATACAAGAATGTGAAGTTTTCTTAAGGGTTCGACAGCCTCTCGAAGATAAGTACAGACGTCTCCATTCTGATTTGCAAGACTACTAAACCTGTTCATGACTCGTGAGACCTATGTAACCTAGGCTCTGATACCAGCACGTCACGACCCATAACTTAGCCCGTAGTGATGGCGCCTAACATGGTACAAGGCAAGCCGACACCTCAAAATATTTTCAACACTTTTAAATGAAAAAAAATGGAACTAAAATAGGTTTAAATAAGTAAAGCTCTCATAAACTGGATAGAAGATAAAAACTCAATACGGAAGTAGCCAAAAGCAGCGTTTCACTGAGTAAATGAGTGTCTATGCATCACAAGTCTAAAATACTGTCTATGAAAACTGAAACTAAATGCATAAAGCTGATAGAGAAGGAGGGTCAAGGTTTGCGGATGCTGGGCAGCTACCTCGAAATCTCCGAATGACTAAGCTGCTCAGATAATCAGCACCAATCGTGTTCAGAAAATACCTGGATCTGCACACGAAGTGTAGGGTGTAGCGTGAGTACAACCAACTCAGTAAGTAATAAGACTAACTATTGGACTGAAAGTAGTGACAAGTTCAAACATTACATCCCACTTTCAACATTTAATAGTATGGAAAGTTACAGAAAATATGACAGTGATAACTTTAACAAGTAAAGGTACAAGAATTTAGACATGCTTTCAGATTTGCAATAAAACTCAACATGGAGCAGGGCAAATCCAGCCCAAATGCAAGTAAAACAGGGCAGATCCATCCTAAATGCAAATAAACCAGGGCAGATCTAGCCCAAATGTAATTAACTGCTAGCAATTACGCCCGCTGTGGATGTGGACTCCGAAAGGGCCGATCTAGCCCAAGCGCTATAGTAAGCCAAATCCTGGCATTAATCAATAAAGCCTGTTGTGGCGTGCAGCCCGATCCCATAAACATCACTCACAATAGACCCTCGGTCTCACTCAGTCATTAATCTCTCCAGTCTCTCGGGCTCACTAGAATCATGTTATTCAGCTCAAACTATTACAACCCATATACACACGTGTTAGCTCATGCCATATGTTATTTAGCATAAATCCAAGAAGTAATTATCTTTGATATGATAAGAAGTTAATCCTATTGGCCTTAAGTGATATAAGGGTGTACAAGGGTGATTAACAAGTATTAGGAGTTAAACGAATCAAGGATGTTGTAACTCATATTTTCGGGTAAACCTAGAGGTGCTTAATACACTCAAGAGGTCTTTTTTAAGGTATTTGAATCATATAATATCCTTATCATAAGTATTGAATTCAAACGAGTTATGAAACAAAAGTCGACAAAAGTTGTCGCAACTTAGGTTCATAATTTTATTTAAACATTAGGTCAAATGTTTCTAAGCTTTTCTCCCAATTTACAAGGAATTACGAGGTGATCTACCTACCAAATGAAATATCTATGAGTCTAGTTTCCAACGCATTAAACAGTTTGTCAATACGATCTCGGAGTATAGAGATAATTGTATTTCCGCAGACCTGCACAGATTGGTAGGTAACAAGTAGGTGCATTACCTTCTTACCAAAATTAGAGGACAAAATTAAAAGTCCCAAAGTCAGCAAGAGAGGACTTTTAAGGGATTATAAACTCAGTTATTTCACCCTTATTTCAGACCTTCACAACCAAATTGAACCCTTGCAACCCCTCCCCAAAAATCCCACACAAACCCTAATCGATTTTCCCTCTCTTTCAAGTTCTAATTTAGGGTGAAACCTAGAGTTTGAAGAACCAAGGAAAGGGCTGAGTTATCCAACAAGTAAGGTAAGTTTACTTCTCTCTTTCATACATTTTTTCTCCTGTGAATTCATGGTAATTCGTTCGATACATGTATGAACTCACGGGACGGTGATCGGAAGCGGTGAGTTCGAGTTATTCACTTGTAGCGGACTGTTTTGTGCACTGTTTTGTGTTGCTGTTGGGCTGCGTGTTTTACTACTATTTGTGGAGTTTTGGAGGAAGAAGGGTGTGGAGAAATACCATATAGATTTAGGGTTTTGGGCTGATAGTTCTTCGTAACATTTCCGGGTCGTTCAACACGACTACGGTGGCCATCGTATGTATGAAGTGATTAGCTTGTGCGTGGACTGTTTTGGGAGGCTCAATATGATTATTATTGATGTTGTTTGGGTTGTTTGGTGATTGTTTTGAATTGTGTGAAGTCATATATATAGGGGAGGTGCTGTCCGTTTCATCGTAAAATAGGTTCTGGTCGATACATAATAGTTATGACGCTTAAATGATAACGATAGTATCGTTTCTCTTATTGTAGACTAAGGAGTTGTGACAGTTGCATAGTTTTGGATTGGGGCAGTATATACAAGGTATGTGAGGCTATCCCTTTCCTTCTTTTGCACGACTTGACTATGCGTAATGTAATGAACGAGCTTCCAAAAATACTCCACTCTTAGAAGCTAGCAGTACTTACATTGTTCCTTTCTTATGGCACAATTGATATTGATGTTATTTCTCTTATACTTATGTTATCAATGTTGTTGGTACTTCCTGATTCTTATAAGATTCTTGATGAGGATTTAGTCCTGATAAAGTGTACGGAGGATACCGACCTTACGCCACTCCGAAAGGTTCGAAATGTGATTCCAATGAGTCCAGCACGCATCATATATATGTATCTATTTTACTCTACCGAGCCGCGCTATAGTCGGCCGGGTACGGCACCTATTATCCAACCACTGATCAGTTGGGTTTTTAACTGAGCCATATGATGGCCGGGTACGTTTTTACCGAGCCTATTACGATCGGGTATGATATGATGATGATGATGCCCACAGAGGCGTATGTTTTAAAAGTTTATGTATATATACATATGTATCATGCATTTCATGTCAGTAGCCCTCAGAGGTACCCAGATGTTACAGGTTGTATATTCTCTATCCCTGCTTTCATTATTGTTCGTACTATGGTTCCCTGTCTTACATACTCAGTACTTCATTCGTACTGACGTCCTTTTATTTGTGGACGCTGCATGTCGTGCTACAGGTCCTGATAGACAGGCAGGTGCAGCTCCCCCACCACAGTAGGCTGTCCAGTTCAGCGGTGATTGGCGAGATCCCTTCTACGGACTTGTCGTGGTCTGGTTATGCATTTTTGTTATAGACATTATGGGTATATCGGGACCCTGTTCTGGCTATGTTGCAGTACTTATTTTCCTTTAGAGGCTCATAGACAGGTGTCGACTAATGTATAGTTTGGTATGCCTTGTTGGCTGGTTTTTATTGTATAGTCTTTCATGGTAGCGTGGTAGCTCGTACCTTATATATAGTTCTTGATTGTCTGGTCATCCCATGTTATGTATGTTCATGCCATCATACTTTATTGTTGGTTGTCCATGATCCATATCTACCATTTATATTTATCTCGTCAGCCCTAAAAGATAATAAAGAAGGTTAGATAAAATGTACGTTGGTGCTTGGCAAGTATGGTCGGGTGCTAGTCATGGCCCTCCAGTTTGGGTCGTGACAAACTTGGTATCAGAGCCAGTCTGTCCTAGGGATTGTCTATGAGCCGTGTCTAGTAGAGTCTCGATTATGGATGTGTAGCGCGCCACATTTATAATCAGGAGGCTACATGACATCTAGGGTTGTTACCTTCTTCCTAAATCTAGATCGTTCATAGAGTTGAGTCGTAAGTGTTCGTCTTTAATACTCACCTTGTTTTCTTTTAGCGATGCCTTCGACTAGGAAGCAAACAATTAGTAGACGGCTTGATACAGCTGTGGGAGAGGGTACCAGTCAGGTGCCCCAAGCCAGAGCAGGCCAAAGTGAGGCTCAGGGCGAGATGCCGTCTCATACCTCATCTACTCCGTCTCCTCCAGAGGATATTAGGAGGCACCCAGCACCTCCAGTTCCTCCGTCCGGCACTACAAACCAGGATATGCGGAGTGCTTTACAGTTATTGACTAGCTTGGTAGCTGCTCAGGCTCAGAGGCAGAATACATGTGCTGCTGATAAACCAGTTAGTACGATTCAGGATTTTATTAATTTAGACCCTCCAGTGTTTACCGGATCAGACCCCAAGGAGGGCCCGCAGACTTTTATTGACCAGGTTCAGCGTACATTGCAGGTTATGCATGTTAGTGATACCGAGGCAGTAGAGTTGGCTTCTTATCGGCTACGGGATTTAGTGGTTCTCTGCTATGATAGTTGGGAGAGATCCAGGGGTTCGAACGCTCCTCCAGCTGTGTGGAAGGAATTTTCTGAGGCCTTTCTTCGTCACTACTTGCCAGTTGAGATACGACGAGCTAGAGCTGATAAGTTCTTGAACCTTAGACAAGGTAATATGAGTGTGCGAGAGTACAGTATGAAGTTTGATTCTTTAGCAAGGTATGCTCCCAATATGGTGGCCGAGATGAGTGATAGGGTTCATTTGTTCGTGAACGGGTTGGGACCACATCTTATAAATGAGTGCATGACAGCCTCCTTGGTAGAGGGCATGGATATTTCCCGTATTCAGGCTTATGCCCAGACCCTAGAGGATCGTAAGCTCCAGCAGAGGGCAGATAGGGAGTAGGATAGGGGCCAGCATAAGAGGGCGATATTTGCAAGGTATTCTAATGACTTCAGAGGCAGCGTCAAGCCCCAATCTTTGAGGAGTTTAGCGCCACCTGTAGCTAGTGCTCCTCCACAGTTTCAGAGACCTCGATATGATCGATTTACCTATTCTGGTCTAGGTCAGAGTTCGCGGGCATCAGGCTCGCAATATCACAGGGATACTAGTCAGACGAGACCCCCAACACCACGTTATGATCAGTGCAGCAAGGCCTACTTTGGACTATGCCGTCGAGGTTCTGATGCATGTTATTCTTGCGGATAGCCTGGCCATATGATGCGGGATTGTCCTAACATAGGAGGTGATGGCATGGCTCAGCCGACTGGATCTGTGTCTGGTTCTTCTTCATCAGTTCGACCTCCAGCACGGGGTTTTCAGCAGTCGACACGTCGTGGTAGAGGTAGAGGTATAGTGCCGAGTTCTAGTGGTGCTCAAAATCGAACCTATGCTCTAGTAGGTCGACAGGATCTCGAGTCATCTCCAGATGTTGTTACAGGTATATTGTCTGTGTTTTCTTATGATGTACATGCGCTGATTGATCTGGGATCTACATTATCATATGTTACACCCTTTGTGGCTAATAAGTTTGGAATTGAACCTGAATTGATAAGTAAACCCCTTGCGGTATCTACTCCAATAGGAGATTCTGTGATTGCTAGAAGGGTATATAGAGGTTGCACTATGACGATTTGTAGTCGTCAAACCTCGGCAAATTTATTTGTGTTAGAAATGGTTGATTTCGATGTGATAATGGGAGTGGATTGGTTGACCTCATGCTATGCAAATGTTGATTGTTGTACGAAGATGGTTAGGTTTCAATTTCCTGGTGAACCCATCATTGAATGGAAGGGGAACATAGCTACATCGAAAGGTAGGTTTATTTCCTATCTTAAGGCAAGGAAAATGATCTCAAAAGGTTATATTTATCATCTTGTTCACGTTAGGGATGCGAAGGCGAAGCCGCCTACTCTACAATCAATCCCCGTGGTCAATGAATTTCTAGATGTTTTCCCAAATGAACTCCTAGGCCTTCCTCCTAAAAGGGAGATTGAGTTTAGCATTGATGTGTTGCCTGACACTCAACCGATCTCTATCCCTCCATACAGAATGGCCCCGGTAGAGTTGCGAGAGTTGCAGGCGCAGTTGAAGGACTTGCTGGATAAGGGCTTCATTAGGCCTAGCACTTCACCTTGGGGTGCGCCATTCCTATCCGTGCGGAAGAAAGATGGGTTGTTACGGATGTGTATCGACTATCGACAGATGAATAAGTTTACTATAAAGAACAAGTATCCACTTCCAAGAATTGACGATCTTTTTGACCAACTCCAGGGTGCCAAGTATTTCTCTAAGATTGACTTACGTTCAGGGTATCATTAGGTGAGGGTTAAGGAGAAGGATATTCCAAAGACAGCCTTCCGGACAAGATATGGGCACTTTGAGTTCTTGGTGATGTCGTTCGGGCTAACAAATGCCCCAGCAGCTTTTATGGATCTCATGAATACTGTATTCAGGCCCTATCTTGATGTGTTCGTGATTGTATTCATTGATGACATTCTGGTNTATGTATATATACATATGTATCATGCATTTCATGTCAGTAGCCCTCAAAGGTACCCAGATGTTACAGGTTGTATATTCTCTATCCCTGCTTACATTACTGTTCGTACTTATGGTTCCCTGCCTTACATACTCAGTACTTTATTCGTACCGACGTCCTTTCATTTGTAGACACTGCATTTCATGTTGCAGGTCCTGATAGACAGGCAGGTGCAGCCCCCCACCATAGTAGGCTGTCTAGTTTAGCGGTGATTGGCGAGATCCCTTCTCCGGACTTGTCGTGGTCTGGGTATGCATTTTTGTTATAAACATTATGGGTATGTCGGGACCCTGTTCCGGCTATGTTGCAGTACTTATGTTCCTTTAGAGGCTCATAGACAAGTGTCGACTCATGTATAGTTTGGTATGCCTTGTCGGCCGGTTTTTGTTGTATAGTCTTTCATGGTAGCGTGGTAGCTCGTACCTTATATATAGTTTCTTGATTATCTGGTCATCCCTGTTATGTATGTTCATGCCATCATATTTTATTGTTGGTTGTCCATGATCCATGTCTACCATTTATATTGATCTCGTCAGCCCTAAAAGATAATAAAGAAGGTTAGATAAAATGTACGTTGGTGCTCGCAAGTATGGTCGAGTGCTAGTCATGGCCCTCCAGTTTGGATCGTGACAAACTTGGTATCAGAGCCAGTCTGTCCTAGGGATTGTCTATGAGTCGTGTCTAGTAGAGTCTTGATTATGGATGTGTACCACACCACATTTATAATCAGGAGGCTACATGACATCTAGGGTTGTTACCTTCTTCCTAAATCTAGATCGTGCGTAGAGTTGAGTCGTAAGTGTTCGTCCCTAATATTCACCTTGTTTTCTTTCGGTGATGCCTTCGATTAGGAAGCAAACAATTAGTAGACGGCTTGATACAGCTGCGGGAGAGGGTACCAGTTAGGTGCCCCAAGCTAGAGCAGGCCAAAGTGAGGCTCAAAGCGAGATGCCGTCTCATACCTCGTCTACTTCGTCTCCTCCAGAGGATATTAGGATGCACCCAACATCTCCAGTTCCTCCGTCCGGCACTACAGAGCAGGATAGGGAGCAGGACAAGGGCCAGCATAAGAGGGCGAGATTTGCAAGGTATTCTGATAACTTTAGAGGCAGGGTCAAGCCCCAGTCTTCGAGGAGTTCGGCGCCACCTATAGCTAGTGCTCCTCCACAGTTCCAGAGACCTCGATATGATCGATTTACCTATTCTGGTCCAGGTCAGAGTTCGCAGGCATTAGGCTCGCAACATCACAGGGATACTAGTCAGACGAGACCCCCAACACCACGTTGTGATCAGTGTGGCAAGACCCACTTTGGACTGTGCCGTCGAGGTTCTGATGCATGTTATTCTTGCGGACAGCCTGGCCATATGATGCGGGATTGTCCTAATAGAGGAGGTGATGGTATGGCTCAGCCGACTGGATCTGTGTCTGGTTCTTCCTCATCAGTTCGACCTCCAGCACGGGGTTTTTAGTAGTCGACAGGTCGTGGTAGAGGTAGAGGTGCAGTGCCGAGTTCGAGTGGTGCTCAAAATCGAACCTATGCTCTAGTAGGTTGACAGGATCTCGAGTCATCTCCAGATGTTGTTATAGGTATATTGTTTGTGTTTTCTTATGATGTATGTGCGCTGATTGATCCGGGATCTACATTATCATATGTTACACCCTTTGTGGCTAATAAGTTTGGCATTGAACCTGAATTGATAAGTAAACCCCTTGCGGTATCTACTCCAATAGGAGATTCTGTGATTGCTAGAAGGGTATATAGAGGTTGCACTGTGACGATTTGTAGTCGTCAAACCTCGAAAAATTTATTTGAGTTAGAAATGGTTGATTTTGATGTGATAATGGGAATGGACTGGTTGGCCTCATGCTATGCAAATGTTGATTGTTGTACGAAGATGGTTAGGTTTCAATTTCCTGGTGAACCCATCATTGAATGGAAGGGGAACATTGCTACACCGAAAGGTAGGTTTATT
>MCJB01034308.1:0-22672 GCA_002018475.1 Nicotiana obtusifolia | reverse complement strand
AGCATGAAAAGAATTATCCAACCCATGATTTGGAATTGGCTGCAGTAATATATGCTTTGAAGATATGGCGGCACTACTTATACGGCGTCCATGTTGACATCTACACAGATCATAAGAGTTTACAATACATCTTCAATCAGAAGGAGTTGAACTTGAGGCAGCGTAGGTGGCTCGAATTACTAAAAGACTATGACGTCGAGATATTGTATCATCCCGGTAAAGCCAATGTTGTGGCAGACGCTCTCAGCCGTAGGTCAATGGGAAGCTTAGTACACATTGAAGCAGGTAGATGGGGGTTGACTAAAGAGCTTCATCAGCTAGCCAATATGAGAATCGGATTATTAGACTCTGATGACGGAGGTGTTACTGTACATAATACATTAGAATCATCTTTGGTAGCCGAGGTAAAAGCACGGCAATATGAAGATCCTATCTTAGTACGATTGAGAGAGAGCATTTAGCAGTGTAAAATTACGGCTTTTGAGATTGGAGGGGATGGGGAATTGAGATACCAGGGCCGATTATGTGTGCCTAATGTGGCAGGGTTGCGAGAGAAGATTATGAATGAGATTCATCAATCCCGATATTCCATCCATCTCGGCTCGACAAAGATGTATCATGATGTCAAAGAGCAGTATTGGTGGGATAGCATGAAGAAGTCTATTGCAGAATTTGTCGCGCAGTGTCCCAATTGTCAACAAGTAAAGATAGAATATCAGAAACTCGATGGATTACTTCAGAATATAGATATTCCGACATGGAAATGGGAGGTGATTAATATGGACTTCATTATTGGATTACCTCGCTCTTATCATAAGTTTGACTCCATCTGGGTGATAATTGATTGACTTACAAAATGTGCCCATTTTCTACCAGTTAAAACAACTTACACGGCTGAAGATTATGCGAAGTTGTATATCAAGGAGATTGTTAGGCTTCATGGTGTGCCGGTATCTATCATATCAGACCGAAGAGCTCAATTTATGGCTAACTTTTGGAGGTCTTTTCAGAAGGGTTTAGGCACACAAGTGAATCTCAGCACTGCATTTCATCGGCAGACTGATGGACAAGCTGAACGTACCATTCAGACACTGGAAGATATGCTATGAGCATGTGTTCTAGATTTCAAGGGAAATTGGGATGACCATCTTCCACTCATAGAATTCGCCTACAATAATAGCTACCATTCCAGTATTAAAATGGCCCCATACGAGGCACTATACGGGAGGAGATGTAGATCACCAGTTGGATGGTTCGAAGTCGGTGAAACAGAATTATATGGGTCAGATTTGATTCACCAAGCCATTGAGAAGGTGAAGGTGATACAGGAATGATTGAGGACGGCACAAAGCAGGAAAAAGTCTTATTCCGATGTCCAACGTCGTGATCTGAAGTTTGAGGTTGGTGATTGGGTTTTCCTGAGGATCTTACCAATGAAGGGTGTTATGCTTTTTAGGAAGAAAGGTAAGCTGAGTCCAAGGTATATCGGTCCGTATAAAATTATTCAACGAATTGGACATGTTGCTTATCAGTTAGAATTGCCATCCAAATTGGAATTTGTCCATCCGGTATTCCATGTATCTATGTTGAGGAAATGTATTGGAGACCCTTCTCGAGTCGTCCCTATCAAAGATGTACAAGTTACAGAGGATCTATCATATGAAGAAGTGCCAGTGGCTATATTAGATCGACAAGTCTGCAAGCTGAGAACAAAAGATGTATCTTCCGTCAAAGTATTGTGGAGGAACAAGAATATGGAAGAAATGACACGGGAAGAAGAAGTGGAGATGAAGTCTAAATACCCTTACCTGTTCCAGAATAAAGATAACGAGGATGCTAGGGGAACACAGGATGCATTAGAAGGTGGAACAGCTCTATGAGGTAAGCAATAGCTTGAGAATACTCTTCCTTAATACAAAATGGTGATATGCAGATAATGTATATGTCCATAAATTTGCATACTCTTGTAAGGCCATACGTTGAAGTTAACTGCTCGCAAGTTCGTCCTCTATTTATGAGAGAAACTCGGCCGGAATCCACGATGATTTAAACTCCCCATGAACCCTTACATTCGAGGACGAATGTTCCTAGGAGGGGAGGGTGTTACAACCCATATCCACACGTGTTAGTTCATGCCATATGTTATTTAGCATAAATCCAAGAAGTAATTATCTTTGAGATGATAAGAAGTTAATCCTATTGGTCTTAAGTGATATAAGAGTGTACAAGGGTGATTAACAAGTATTAGGAGTTAAACGAATCAAGGATGTTGTAACTCATATTTTTGGGTAAACCTAGAGGTGATTAATACACTCAATAGGTCTTTTTTAAGGTATTTGAATCATATAATATCCGTAGCATAAGTCTTGAAGTCAAACGAGTTATGAAACAAAAGTTGTCGCAACTTAGGTTCATAATTTTACTTAAACATTAGGTCAAATGTTTCTAAGCTTTTCTCCCAATTTACAAGGAATTACGGGGTGATCTACCTACCAAATTAAATATCTATGAGTCTAGTTTCCAATGCATTAAACCTTTTGTCCATATGATCTCGGAGTATAGAGATAATTGTATTTCCGCAGACCTGCACAGATTGGTAGGTCACAAGTAGGTGCATCACCTACTTGCCAAAATTAGAGGACAAAATTAAAAGTCCCAAAGTCGGCCAAGAGAGGAATTTTAAGGGATTATAAACTCAGTTATTTCACCTTTATATACGACCTTCAAAGCCAAATTTAACCCCTGAAACACCTCCCCAAAAATCCCACACAAACCCTAATCGATTTCCCCTCTCTTTCAAGTTCTAATTTGGGGTGAAACCTAGAGTTTGAAGAACCAAGGAAAGGGCTGAGTTATCCAACAAGTAAGATAAGTTTAATGCACTCTTTCATACATTTTTTCTCCTATGAATTCATGGTAATTCGTTTGATACATGTAAGAACTCACGGGACGGTGATCGGAAGCCGTGAGTTCGAGTTATTCACTTGTAGCGGACTGTTTTGTGGACTGTTTTGTGTTGCTGTTGGGCTGCGTGTTTTACTACTGTTTGTGGAGTTTTGGAGGAATAAGGGTGTGGAGAAACACCATATAGATTTAGGGTTTTGGGCTGATAGTTCTTCGTAACATTTCCGGGTCGTTTAACACGACTATGGTGGTCATCGTATGTATGAAGTGATTAGCTTGTGCATGGACTGTTTTGGGAGGCTCAATATAATTATTATTGATGTTTTTTGGGCTGTTTGGTGATTTTTTTGAATTTTCTGAAGTCATATATATAGGGGAGGTGTTGTCCGTTTCATCGTAAAATAGGTTCTGGTCGATACATAATAGTTATGACGCTTAAATGATAACGATAGTATCGTTTCTCTTATTGTAGACTAAGGAGTTGTGACAGTTGCATAGCTTTAGATTGGGGCAGTATATACAAGGTATGTGAGGCTATCCCTTTCCTTCTTTTGCACGACTTGATTATGCGTAATGTAATGAACGAGCTTCCAAAAATACTCCACTCTTAGAAGCTAGCAGTACTTACATTGTTCCCTTCTTATGGCACAATTGATATTGATGTTATTTCTCTTATTCTTATGTTATCAATGTTGTTGGTACTTCCTGATTCTTATAAGATTCTTGATGAGGATTTAGTCCTGATAAAGTGTACGGAGGATACCGACCTTACGTCACTCCGAAAGGTTCGAAATGTGATTCCAATGAGTCCAGCACGCATCATATATATGTATCTATTTTACTCTACCGAGCCGCGCTATAGTCGGCCGGGTACGGCACCTATTATCCAACCACCGATCAGTTGGGTTTTTACCGAGCTCCACGTGGTCGGGTACGATTCTACCTAGCCTTATGATGGCCGGGTACGTTTTTACCGAGCCTATTACGATCGGGTATGATATGATGATGATGATGCCCACAGAGGCGTATGTTTTAAAAGTTTATGTATATATACATATGTATCATGCATTTCATGTCAGTAGCCCTCAGAGGTACCCAGATGTTACAGGTTGTATATTCTCTATCCCTGCTTACATTACTGTTCGTACTATGGTTCCCTGTCTTACATACTCAGTACTTTATTCGTACTGACGTCCTTTTATTTGTGGACGCTGCATGTCGTGCTGCAGATCCTGATAGACAGGCGGGTGCAGCTCCCCCACCACAGTATGCTGTCAAGTTCAACGGTGATTGGCGAGATCCCTTCTCCGGACTTGTCGTGATCTGGGTATGCATTTTTGTTATAGACATTATGGGTATGTCGAGACCCTTTTCCGGCTATGTTGCAGTACTTATTTTCCTTTAGAGGCTCATAGACAGGTGTCGACTCATGTATAGTTTGGTATGCCTTGTTGGCTGGTTTTTGTTGTATAGTCTTTCATGGTAGCGTGGTAGCTCATACCTTATATATAGTTCTTGGTTGTCTGGTCATCCCATGTTATGTATGTTCATGCCATCATATTTTATTGTTGGTTGTCCATGATCCATGTCTACCATTTATATTGATCTCGTCAGCCCTAATAAAGAAGGTTAGATAAAATGTACGTTGGTGCTCGGCAAGTATGGTCGGGTGCTAGTCATGGCCCTCCAGTTTGGGTCGTGACACAAACAATAATGATATGACGTGTCAAGTGAAGGACAATAGAGATCGCGACCTAATAAGCAAATAATAGCAGTGACCGAGTACAAATAAAAATTAGTGCAAATAATTCAACATGTAACACGACCTCTGGGGGCCCAACAGTACCAACATGTACCCTAAGTAGGATTTCTATTAAGATTGATAGCTCAATAGCTCAGACACATGGTAAAAATATAGGTAACAACAACATTAATCAACTATTCAGTTTCATGGAATCAACCAAGTCACAATTGTTAAAGTGCACGCCTACACGCCCATCACTTAACATGTGCGTCACCTCGGCACCAATCACATAACACGTAATTCAGGGTTTCATACCCTCATAACCAAATTTAGAAGTGTTAAGTACCTCAAATTGTGTGAAACTCTACTCTAACAAGCCTTTGCCTCGCAAAACGGCCTCCGAATGCCTCGAATCTAGCCATAAATAGTTCAACACAATCAACACAAGCTAAAGGAATCAATTCCACAAGAAAATACTAAGTTCTTAGTCAAAAGTCAAAAAGTCAAATCAAAAGTCGGCCCTCAGGCCCATGCCTCGGAACCTAGCAAAAGTCAAAAAATTCGGAATCCCATTCAACCACGAGTCCAATAATACTAAATTTACCAAAATCCGACACTAAATCATCACTCAAATCCCTAATTTAAACTATCTAAATCCCTAGCCTCAACTCCCAAAATTACACCTCAAAACCACACAATCAAGGTAGGAAATTCAATGGAGCAACATATTTATTGAATAAAAATAACCACCAGTGATTTACCTCAAGAATCTCTTTGAAATCCCTCTCAAAAGTCGCCCTAATCCGAGTTTGCAAAGTCAAGAAGTGATAAAACCCTTGGAACCCAACGTTTATATTCTATCCAGGCTTTCTCGCACCTGCGACAACTTACCCGCACCTGCGGCTTCGTGGAAGCGACAACTCTCCCGCTTCTGCGGTAATTCAATGGGGACGGACCTTGGCACCTGCGAAAACATTCTCCATTTTTGTGCACAAGCAGGTGCGACTTACTTCTGCTCCTGCGCTTCCCCCTCACTTCTGCGCTCAACCTCACCGCATCTGCGACCATGCAGGTGCGGTCAAACCTTCATATCTGCGAGCACTGCACTCCCTTCTCCTAGCTACATCTGCGCTTCCCAGCTCACACCCGCAAGCTCGCACCTACGATCAAATCTCCGTGATGTAATTGCACCAGAAGATTCCCAGCTTCAGCAACCCTTTAACTCCAAACCTTGATCTGTTAACCACCCGAACTCCATCTGAGGATCCTCGGACCTCGACCAAATATACCAACAAGTCCTAAAAATTGATACGAACTTAGCCGAGCCTTCAAATCACATCAAACAATGCTAAAACCACGGATCGCGCATCGGTTCAAGCCTAATGAACTGATGAACTTCCAACTTCTACATTTGACGCCAAAACGTATCAAATCAAGTCCGATTGACCTCAAATTTTACACACAAGTTACAAGTGATACCATGGACCTACTCCAACTCCCGGTACCCCAATCCGAGCCCGATAACCGCAAAGTCCACTCTCGGTCAAACTTCTAAATTTCCAACTTTTGCCATTTCAACCCTAATTCAACTACGAACCTCCAATTCACAATCCGGAAACGAACCTAAGTCCAAGATCACCCAACGGAGCTAACGGAACCATTGAAACTCCATTCCGAAGTTGTTTACATATATGTCAACATCCGGTCAACCTTTTCAACTTAAGCTTCCAACCTTAAGACTAAGTGTCTCATAACATTCTGAAACCTCTCCGGACCCGAACCAACTACCCCCGGCAAGTAACATAGAAAATAATAAGCATAAAATGAGCAGTAAATGGGGAACAGGACTACAACTCTCAAAACGACCAGCCGGTCATTACACTTGATATGCTCAAACAACGATAACTGAGCCACAACGCAAGCAAGAACCCGTCTAGGCTCCGAAACATCTAATCTCACTAACTGATTGGCCAAAAAGCCTGAACATCCATGCCTAGTTGCCTCTCTGCTACTGGTAAATATGCCAAACTGCCCATACTCTCAATCTTCGTACTCAACGCATTGGCCACCACATTGGCCTTCCCAGATGATACAATATGGTGATATCATAGTCTTTCAGCAACTCTAACCATCTCCGCTGCCGAAAATTAAGGTCTTTTTTCTTGAATAGGTGCTGGAGACTCCAATGGTCGGAATAGACCATACAACGAACACCGTACAGATAGTGCCTCCAAATATTCAATGCGTGAACAATACCTGCCAACATGCACATGGTAATTCTTCTCATGAACCTTCAACTGCCGAAACGTATAGTGATGCAGGTCAACCTGATCATGATACGTTTAAGCCTTCAAGACCATTCACGAGAAGTCAAGCTAAAGAGCTTCATGATGCATATTTGATGGTGAAGAAGAGCCAAGCATTTCTAAGCACATTGTGATGTTCGTGGCTATGTTGTAAATGTTGTGTAGTTAAGAAAGATATTAATTCTTACTTGTGATCATCTCTTGCGTGACACTTTAGCTACTTAGGCCTTTTTGTTAATTGTTTGTTCCTAGTTAGCTTAGGACAAGGCTCATTCTATATAAGCCTAAAGACCTCATTATTTGTAGTAGTTTTGACATTAAATTGAAGAATTTTCAGCAACCACTTTGTGCTCCCAAATGTGTGACTTTAAGTTGTCCAATTTTTGTGTGATTCAAAATTGAACTTGTTCCTTTGTTTGATCGAACAGTTTGAAAGACCATCGTTGTCTTGAGGGTTGTTCGTATATTATAGGTACTCCTTGACTTCACCAAGAAGGTAAGTAGACTAGTTCCTACTTGTTGTCTTCATAGTTCATTGAGCGTCTTGCTTCTATCCTTTATTTTCTTATTTTCGCATATTATATTGCATCGGTTGGTAAGAGCTTGGAATGGGTTTGTTTTCACAATCCCATACTGTTCTTCGTGCCTTATTTTAGGTTCTTTCTTTTATATTATTTTTTTATTAAAAAAAATATTACAAAAAAAAAAGAAAATAAAAGAAATCGAAACCCTAAAACCGAAGGCAAAAAAAACCGAATCAACACCCACGTCTAGAGCGAGAAGCTCTGGCAATAGAGAGAGAGAGGCGATACGAGCGAGAGTGAGCTCTCACGAGCGACAATGGCGACGCCAGCCGGTGCGTCATCGGCTGGCGAGCCTCCCCCTTCCACCCCTCAACCACCCTCTACAACCTCAATCAACCCACAGCCCCTAAATTACAGCCATCGTCTTAAACCAGCGACATTAAACACAACGCCTATGAACCCTAGGTCGACAACCTCCATATAACCAATCCCTCTAAAAAAAAAGCCTGATCCTTACAGGGACAACCCTTAGTTAAGTTCACAGAAGCAGAGGTCAATAGAATGAACCTAATCGAGCGCCTCCAATATGCTGTAATTGGTAAGTTCTCATATGGATGGCTAGATATAAAAGAGCTTAGACGAATAATCCCTGCGCAATGTGGAATTAAGGGTGATTGCAACATCGGATTGCTCAGAGACAGACATGTACTGATTCGATTGACGCTATGGCAAGATTTTATCAACTTCACATCCAAAGCAGTCTACTACTTGAAAGCAAAAGATGGCTTTGAAAACCAAATGAGGACACTGATTTATGATGCCAAGTTTAAGGAGGAAGAAGAAACTTCAAAAGCGATGGCTTGGATTTCGTTCCCGAGTTTACTTCCTGCATACTATGTCAAAGAATGTCTTTTCTCTCTAGCTTCTGCTATTGGGAAACCTTTGCACTTAGATACGGCCACAATCAATAAGACTCGTCCAAGGTGTGCAAGAGTTAAGGTGCTTGTGGATTTGCTAGCTGATTTGCCAAAAAAAGTTCGCATGGACATTGAAAATGAAGCTACAGGGTCAGTAAGAATAGAATGGTTAAAATTCAGTATGATTTTATCCCGAAGTATTGTAAACAATGCAAGCTACAAGGACATGACATGCAAGAATGTTTGAAGCTGCGCCCGGAATTACTAGCTACACATTCAACAGAGCAAAAGAAAGCTAATGGCAACATAGTGGAAGCCAGGAAGCAGCAGGGGAGGGAGACAGCACCCCTGATGATACTGCCAAGTGGCAAAGTTGTGGGCAATGCAGGCCGTCAATGGAAGGAGGTCAAGGATTATCGAGTACAAAAGCAAGCTAAGCCCAAACCTGGGCTGGAAATGATAACACTTGACAAGGCTGCTCAGCAACTTCACATATCCAACAAATTTGATATGTTGAACATGGAGACAAGCAGTGACAATGTGAACAACCATTTGGAAGCAATGGAAGAAGCAGTTGTTCAAAACTTAGCAGAGGAGCCTTCATGCTCTGCAGCAGCTGCACCCCATTCATCAGCAGTCACAATCTTGAAAAGTAAAGCCAACAAGCAAACAACAGGAACACTGAACTTGATGTACTCTACAGAAACAATGAAAAGCCTTCCAGAAATAAGCAACATAGAAGAAGCAGCAGCTGAAGAAACACAACTACACACAGAGATAAGGCAAGAAATCATAAAGGAATCCACTTCTTAGTGGGTGCAGAAAAACTTTAACACCAATGCAGTTACCACCAACACCTCTCATCAAGAGATTCCATAACAAGATACTCTTGTAGAGAAAGCAATGACAAAATAGCAGGCAAGAAATCTGTAAATGCAGAACCAGAAAAGCAGCTTGAAAAGTCACATGGAAGCCCTGGGAGATTATGGTCAGACCAAATAGAAGAAGATTCAAAAGAAGGAGAAATACCAGAAGAAATGCAAAGTGAAGAAGAGTCAGCTGCTGAGGCAATTGAGGAGGATGTCCAAAGTGAAAATGAAGCAGACAATAATAATGTCACAATGGGAAAGAAAAACAACAAACATAAGAACAACCAATTGATAATGCTGATAAACACATGTCAAGATCGAGCCAACTTAGAAGTTCAACAAGCAGAAGATCCAGCTCAAAAAGTTCAAACTGGTTTTGATCCTGGATCAACATCAAGGAAAGGAACAATATAGCACAGTTAAAAGAAATCATCAGACCGAAGAACCTCAACATTGCAGCAGTAGTAGGAAATGAAGAAGATCACAAAGAACAATCTGGCAAAGATCTAGATGATGAAACTACTGCCCGGAACTTTGTCAACATAGCTAAAGAAGGAGACCTCTCCCCAACACAGATAGCCAAGGTGAAATCAGCAATCAAAGGCAAGAAGAAGCAAAGCAAGGACATCAACAATACCTCTGCAGTAGGGATTCAAACAAGAAGAGCCCTAACACACTCCAACAATCTATAATGGATGCAATCATCTGGAACATTAGATCAGTGAACACAATGCAAGCCTTTGAAAGGCTAATCACATTGCACAAGAAACATCACTTTGAATTCATTGGCATCATGGAACCAATGCAGCAAGAAAGAAAGATGGACATATATAGAAGAAGGATTGACTTCACTCAAGCAGTGGCTAATGTCTCCATTAAAATCTGGCATTCATTAATGATGTTTATGAAATCGCAATCCTGTATGATATGGTACAGCAACTCATTTTGAAGCTTTTCCATACTGAAACACAAGTCGAACTCATGCTCACACTAGTTTATGCTAAGTGTGATCCAATAGAGAGAATAGAATTGTGGGACTCAATGTATGCTATGGCTCAAGACATGACAGTTCCATGGCTGGTAGGGGGAGACCTCAATGTGATATGGGATCAAGAAGAGAAGTTTGGAGGTCTGCCTGTACCCCTCAATGAAGTAGATTACTTCAGATACTGCATCAACACGTGCAATTTAACTGACCTGGGATTCAAAGGCAGCATCTTCACATGGTGGATGGCAGAGCAAATGAAGACTGCATCTTCAAAAGACTAGATAGATGTCTAGCTAATGCAGAATTTCAGCAAACCTTCCTAAGGCTAGAGGTTAACCATCTATCTGAGTTGGCTCAGATCACAGCCCTCTTCTATTAAAATGTGACATTGAAGCAATGCCAATCAAGAAGCCATTTAAATTCCTCAACTTCTGGACCAAACATGACACCTTCAAAGCAGTTGTAAGAGAGAACTGGCAAGCAGATTTCTGTGGTGACCCTTCATACTCTATAATTACAAGCTCAAAAAGCTGAAAAATCACTGTCACTTTGGAGCAAAGCAACATATGGGGACATTTTTCAAAATATCGCAAGCATGGAGGAAGTGGTTTTAGTTCATGAAAAACAGTTTGAGGAAAGGCCAACTAAACAGAATAGGGAAAGATTAAAAAGGGTGCAGGCACAGTTGATTAGGCACTTAGCAATAGAAGAACAATTATGGAAACAAAAGGCAGGCATGTCATGGCTCAAGGAAGGAGACAGAAACACCAAGTTCTTTCATGCTCAAGCAAATGGCAGAAAAAGAAGACTTCAACTAAGGAGGATACAAAACAGTTCTGGAACTTGGATTGAAGAAGAGGAACAGATTGCAGAAGAAGCTATCAACTTCTATAAAGAACAATTCACAGAAAATGCAACTCTAACTGATTTCAGCATAATGGAAAATATTCATCCTTTGATAGACATGGAGCAAATGTAGAATTGATCAAGCCACCTACAATAGAAGAAGTCAAACATGCTGTCTTCTGCTTAAATGGTGAAAGTGCAGGGGGGCCAGATGGTTTCACAGGCTTTTTTTACCATGCTTGCTGGGACATCATTAGGGAAGACATATACAACATGGTTAAAGCATTCTTCTCAGGAAGACAGCTAACAAAATGTGTAACACACACAAATTTGGTGCTACTCCCCAAGAAGAAAGAGGTGGCAACATTTTCTGACATGAGGCCCATTAGTCTAAGAAGCTTCATCCACAAAATCTTCTCAAGAGTCATACATGAAAGGATGGTGGGAATACCGCCTACTCTGATCTCTCTAGAACGAGCAGGTTTTGTGAAGGGAAGAACTGATACGCTCAAATTACACTTTAAATAATAGTGTAAAGCGGTCGATGTCAAATATAATAACCCAACAAGGTTAGGGCCGAATCCCACAGGGAATAGGTGTGAAGAGTTTACTTGATTAGTGTGTTACTCAACTACAGTCGTAATTCTATCCAGTTAACCCGAACAAAAATATGAATTGAGTTTGATTTTAAATAAAGTCTAATTGCAATGTTGAGAATGTAAATAATTTGATTAAAGAAACCAAGGTTGTGTCCCCATTAATGAAGTGTAATGCTATTGATGTCAATATGATATATTTCTAACGGAAGATTCTTTTTGATATGCAAATGATGTCTAAGTGACTACCCAATATTTTCCAATAGTTAAGTAGTATTTCCTCTTTATGATTTTTCCAAATATAAAAGAGTTGTGATTAAGAACAATCAATTTATGCCAAATAAAAATCCACTTATTCCTAAGCGATTTTATTAAACAAGGTTTAAAGCCTTGAGTCTTTGTTATTTACTTCTACCAAATTCTGCCCCTCTTTCCCAAGCAAAGATAGAATTTAACGGCGCTTGTTAATGTTTGCAACCACCAACAATGATTGAAGAATGAGAAGTAAATAAATATCAATCAACCGTTAAATATATATTCAATGTTAAATACCTAATAACATCACACCCATTTAGGGTCCACAACCTTAGTATTTAAAATTAGCTACTCATACTAAAATCTGGAAACAAGAGAATATTAATTGTCATAAAGCTTACAAAGTGAAAGATTATTGATCCAAAAGCTTCCAAAAGAAAGGAATATTCAAGCCTTGTACTTTAGCTTCAAAGTCTGAAAAGATAGCCCCCAAAAAACCCTAATAGACCTATTTATAGAGGCCCAAAAATCGAGACAAAATTCAGACTAATCTGCCCTGAAGTCGAGTATGCGACCGCATTTCTGTCACATAACAGAAATGTGGTCCGCAATTTTGACATGTCTATCGCAGATTTCAACCCTAGTTTTTCCTTCATTGCATTCATGGTTTTTGGTCTGCATTGTAGAAATGCGACCGCATCTTGCATCACATTTTCTTCCTTCATTAGACTTCATGCTTGGTCTGCGGTTTCTTCTGCGGCTCGCAAAACGTTATGCGATCGCATATGAGACTGCATTCTTGACATTGAACTTCGCCCAAGATTCTGTTTTGGTCTGCGATTTCTGTGTGCAATTTGCGGCTCGCAGACAAGTTATGTGATCGTAGATGGGACCGCATTCTTGACGTTGAACTTTGCCCAGAAGTCTGTCTTGATGTGCGATCTTGGTGTGAAATATGCGGCTCGCATGTGGTATTTGCGATCGCATATCCATCTCTGCGATGCTTTTTTGCTATTTTCTTCTCTTTTTGTGGCTTTTTGAACTCTTTTCCATGATCTTAGGTCCTTACACCTCATACACTGCAAAAAAATACTAAAATTACATAAGTACCTGAGGAAATTACATTTAAAACAAGTTAAAATCTAAGAAATTAGTATCAAAATGTGTCGAAATTCTCCGGCACATCAACACCACCAACTTAAACTCTTGCTTGTCCTCAAGCAACTAAGATGACAGTATCCTATTCTAGACTACATTTACAAGACATGAAACAATAGTGACCATGGACAGTGTTTGTTGTTAGTGTTTCAAGCATGCATCTTCGAATGCTTTACCCTTCCTGAATCATCAATATACTCAAGGAAAACTAATCAACTTGTGAACTTTGAGCCTCAGACAACGTGACTAAATGCTACCCTCAGTTGAGTACACTTACGTTTTACTCAAAAACTCAACTTCTGTTCAACCTTGCAGTTCATGTACCCTCACTAGAAAGAAAGTCCCAAAATCACAATATTTATAATGACAACATAAAGGGACTAATTCACAAATACACTCACTCTCAGAAAAGAATTTCAAGTGTTACCACATACCATACCATAGGCTTGCCCTTATTTTAATTCGTTGCTTACTTCTAAGAACGCTCGGTTGGAGATCGCATAAGGACTTTTTAGGCTTGTAATGTAGGTTTAGGGAAGGGTCGGATAAGTATTTAGATATAAGTGACTGCATCCTCCTTGAACACTAATGACATTTTCTTTTCTTTCTGCACTTTGTTTTTTTTCCAAAACCCATAGTCGCATTGGCATCTAGTTCCCAATCTGGAACCACCTTAAATACCTCTCCAATTTTCTTCAAAGCTCCATAATTATAAATATACACATACATCTATTTTTCTTTTCTTTTCTTTTCTTTTTTTTTTTTTTGGAGCTTGCATAATTTCATATGAGCACTTTGAGGTATATGCTCATACCCTCAATGTACAACCTAACCCATTTTCATTTTGACACCACACCCCCAACTTAGGCTTTTAGCCTAATTCTCAATGTTCAAGGAGGAACGGGTTCAAAAGAGGTAATTATTTTACAAAAGGGAAAGGTTTGTAGTGAGGTGGCCAAAGAAAATGTTAAAGGATCGAATAGGGCACTAGTGATATTATTTATTTAATGGTTAGCCTTGTCACAAATAAAACAAAGAATGCCTAAGATCATCTCTCCAACTAAGTGTAATTATTATAAGCATCAAAAAACCAACCGGGCAAGTTCTAGATGGCAGAAGCAAACACAAGAATTATCTACACAAAGAATTCACACACATGGCACACAAACTATTTGGTTCACATAGTTTAAAGCCCTGGAGTCAACATTTGGCAACTCAAAGCTTTCATCATATATACATACATAATTCTAGGTAGATATAGAGTCACAGAGCGAGCCTCAAGTTCACACAGTTGATCTTTTGAAAGGGTATGAGTTATGTACAGATACACATGCTTGAGACTAGACAATTACACCATCCCAGTCAACATGTTTCATTCTACTGTCCTGTTCTACTATTACACCCTTGAAAAAGAACCCGGCAAAGAAAAAATAAGGGGCATTTATTTCTAATTACTAAAAAAATGGAAAACTATGGGCATTTATTTCTAATTACTAAAAAATGGAAACTATCTACTAATTTATTTTTAAGACAACTTATGTACAAAAATCACAACGCACTAATATATACTACAGTTGCTAATGTCGCAAAAATACAAAAATACAGACAAGGATACCACCCCCAACCAAAAGCATGCATTGTCCCCAATGCATATGAACATAAAGTAGAATTAAATGGGCACCCTGGGGCGCACTAAGAGCTATGGGAATCGGTAGCCGGCTGACCCTCTGCTGCTGAAGGAGGGATGTCTGGCTGGTCGGGAACTAGAGTTGGGGCCTGTGAGCTGCTATCCTCGCCCGCTGATGGTTGAGTGGCCGATGGGTCTGCAAGGGCGGCCAAATCTGCTAGCGAATGTTGTATGGCCCTCTGAATGTTTGCTTGCTCCTCATCCTCCACTGTAGGAGCAGCAATCTGCTTGCCCTTCTCTTGAGGGCCATCATCCTCCGAGGACCATGAATCCTCCTCATCTGCCTCCTCGCCCTCTAACTATGAAGAATGTCCGGAAGTCTCCTCGTCATGAATATCAAGACGCACAGGAGGAGCTGGAGGTTGGGACATCCTAGCAGTCTGAGGTGCAATGTCTACCATCAGCGTTGTGAAATCAAGGCCCAAGTCTGGTGCAGCTGTGTCTGCTCCCTGCTCACCATCCTTGGGAAGGAGGGATGATAGGTCGAACTCCAAATTTTGCATCTTGTGGAGCTCGGTCTTCATCGACACAACCTCCTCCCATAGCTGAGGAAAACCCCTAACCTCACCACGTTCTATCTTTTCAACCCTTAACTCCAGCTGGTGCAAGCGATCCCCAAACAGTGTTTGTTGTTGTTGGAGAGCTGTCACTGAAGTTTGTATCAGAGTTAGGGCTTGTTTGATGAGGTTGGGCGAGGTCTTCAAGAGCTGGTCTACTTTGGCATTGGCATGCTGGCAATGAGACCAAGCCTCGAGAGGGTTGGCAGTGCAGACGAAGGCTGACCGGTGATGGACTAAGAGGCAGGCCCTGAAGCAGAAGTGGATACCTCTGGAACCTGAGGACGGACAGGAGTCTGGGAGTCAGGGTCCGGAATTGGAGTCTCTGGTGGGGTAGCAGCATCACTAATACGTGTGATGTCTATGTCCCTCGTTTCCTTCCCGGTCGTATCAGATTGTTGCATGAGAGGAACGTTCACAGCTTTACAGAGGGTTGTGATCAAGCACGAAAATGGAAGCGATGTAGCACGCTGCATTGCCCGGATACTGATCTCTTGGAAGATCAGAGTCCCCACATCAATCTTGATACTGGCCATGATACATGCAATGAGAAGAGCTTTCTCAATGCCTATATCAGTTTCCTTCCGGGACGGTATCAAGCGGGAGGTGAAAAAGCTGAGCCAGAATCGACCCTCCCTTGTGAGATCCTCCTTATATATCTTATTTCCAGGGTTGATCCAAGTCGGGGTACCCTTTGCAATTACCGACACAATCCACCCACGCTCATTTTCTCTATTTGCGTACTTGGCATCGTACTCAGTTGTGCCTGTTTGCCAGTCGGGGAAATATACTTCATTAATCTCCTCATTGTTGCAAAATACATTCTTTCCCCGAACAAGTACGGTGCTAGTAAATACTCAGTTGTGTTTGTGGTGCGCCGTCCTGGAGGCTCCATAAGAAGCATAGAATTCCCGGACCAGTGACTCATTGTACTCCTTAGGGGCCTCAGTAAAGCACTCCCATTTTCTTGCTTTTATATTGTCGAGGATGTGGGGGTATTTTTCTTGGAGCCCATACAAGCTCAACTACTTCTCACCTAGGATTTTTCTTTTGGTGAGTCCTTCTCTGTAGAGTTCCCTAGAGCCTTCAACCCCAAATCGAAGATGAAAGTCATCTCCGTGTTTCCTTCTAACCTCAGCCTGTAGATTGACTGAGGGCAAGATTTCCTCCTCATCATACTGGGAGGTGCTTGGCACATTGGGTTCTGTTCGTACACGTTTTGCCTGTGATGTGTGACGACCGGAAGGTGCCCTTTTCTTAGCTGCATGCTTTTAAGGAGCCATATCTGTATAAGGGTGAAATGTGAGCGACATTGTAAGCAACGGTGCAAATAAAACAGAAGAAATCAACAAAAACGCAAACAAATGCGACATGGTTTGCGGTCGCATAACCACTATGCGAACCGCAAACTTGTCACAATCTTGACTGTGCAATACTGGACCTCAGTCTGCGATGGATTATGCGATCATATAACCACTATGCGAACCGCAAACTTGTCACAATCTTGACTGTGCAATACTGGACCTCAGTCTGCGATGGATTATGCGATCATATAACCACTATGCGAATCGCATAACCATCGTAGAATTTACTTGCACACACACAAAACAAAATAACAAAATGCGATCGCAAAATCCACCGCAAAGTGGGAAATGCGATCGCAAAACAACCGCAGGTAGCAAGGGTTTAACTGGGTGTTCTGTTTCAGTTTGCGGTGCCTTTGCGGTTCGCATATTAATTATGCGATCGCAAATGGCACAGCATTTTGTCATCGTCTTCAGGAGATTAGGGTTTAAGGATGCGGCCAAAGTGCGAACCACATTCGGATTTTGCGGGCCGCATATGCATTCGTTCTCACGATTCAGTTCATCCCCCAACAATGGCAGTCCTAGATTTCTCTACCCATCACCCCAGAAACAACCAAGCAACTACGGTAGAAACAAAATCAAAAAATGCAAAATGAAAAATAAAGAAAACCACAGCAAAGATAGGAGTGACCTTGAGGGGATCGGGAGACATACCAATGAAGAAGAGTAGAAGAAGTATGGAGATTTTGAACGAGTGTTCGTCGTTGGTATGATTTGATCTCTGTTTGCCTCTGGTCTTTCCTTTTTCTCTGTTCGTTTTTCGTTTTTTTGTTTTGTTTTGTTTTTATGTTATTTTGCGTTGTTTTGAAGGAGTGAAAATATGAGAGAATGCGGTGACGTACCTGGCACTTTTGCGATGGGAAAGTCACCGCATAACACACTATGCGACTGCATACCTGTTACGCGGTGGATTCTGCTGAAGGGGTAACAATGCGAAGCACAATGCGATCGCATAATGTAAATGTGGTCCGCAAAGTGAATTACCTTGTCGCAGTTTGGTCAACAATTTTAGCCAAACTTACTGCTTCAGTTTGTAATTGAAATGCAGTCCGCATAGTGAAAATGCGACCGCATCTATACAGCAAACTTCACGCAGTGGTTTCTCTTCCCTTTTTAGGCATTCCTTCCCAGTATTGTGGTCTTTTGAATCCCCTGCACTCTAACACACTCTTCAAATTGCTTAAGTAAATCTATCTATCAAAAAAAAATTAAAATGTAAGGAACAAAAACAAAAATAAATGTTACCACACATGGGTTGCCTCCCATGAAGTGCTTGATTTAACGTCGCGGCACGACGAAGTTGAGACTCCTCTGAATTTACTCAATGGTCGGGCACGGACCATCTTTGAGAGCCAGCTGCTCCACCAAATGCTTTTCACCATCTGAGCCCAAGTAGTGCTTGACTCTTTGGCCATTCACTTTGAAAGTTCGGAGCCCATCTTCCGATGCTAGTTCTACGGCTCCAAAAGGAGAGACATCAACTACTTTGAATGGACCATACCATTTCGATTTTAGCTTGCCCGGAAATAACTTGAGTCTGGAGTTAAAGAGCAATACCAAGTCACCCGACTTGAACTGTCTTTTCAAGATTTTCTTATCATGGACGAACTTCATCCTCTCTTTGTACATAGCTGCACTTTCATAAGCATGGAAATGGAATTCCTTCATTTCATTAAGTTGTGTTAACCTCAAAGTTGTAGCTTCTGCCCAGTCCAAGTTCAACCTTTTTAATGCCCACATAGCCTTGTGCTCCAATTCCACGGGCAGATGGCAAGCTTTTCCAAAAACTAACCGATAAGGAGAAGTCCCAATCGGAGTCTTGTACACTGTGCGGTATGCCCACAATACGTCATCTAGCTTCCTTGACCAGTCGGTCCTGTTTGCATTAACAGTTTTTGCTAGAATGCTCTTTATCTCCCAGTTGGAAACCTCCACTTGACCGCTTGATTGGGGATGATAAGGTGTGGCTACCTTGTGCTTGACACCATAATTTTCAAGGAGAACTTTGAAGGCCTTGTTGCAGAAATGAGACCCCCCATCACTAAGAATGGCTCTAGGAGTGCCAAACCTAGTGAAAATGTTCTTCTTCAAGAATGTGGTCACACTCCGTGCCTCATTGTTTGGTAGGGCGATTGCTTCAACCCATTTGGACACGTAGTCTACAGCCACCAAAATGTACTTCATCCCGCATAAGCTTACAAAGGGACCCATGAAATCAATTCCCCAAACGTCGAAGATTTCAATCTCCATCACAAAATGCATTAGCATTTCATGCCTCTTGGAGATTGGACCATGTCTTTGACGTTGGTCACAAGCCTTAACCATTTGATTAGCATCATGGTAGATCGAAGGTCAATAGTAACCACATTCAAGAACCTTCGCCCCTGTTCGATTTCCTCCATGATGACCCCCAACCGGTGAGTCATGGCATGCCTTCAGAATTTACATAATTTCTTCTTCCAGAACGCACCTTTTGATAATATTATCCGCACAAACCCGGAACAAGAAAGGCTTCTCCAAATAGTAGTGCCGGCAATCTCTCAAGAACTTCTTCTTTTGATATGACTCCAATCCGTCCGGAATAAGGTCACTAACTAAATAGTTAGCATTATCGGCATACCAAGGAGCAAAAGTGCTAGATAGTGCCAATATGTGTTCATCCGGGAATGCATTGTTGATTTCAAGATCTCCCTTTGGTCTCCCTACTTCTTCAACCCTTTACAAATGATCCGCCACTTGATTTTGAGTTCCCTTGCAATCCTTGACTTCAAAGTCAAACTCTTGCAGCAACAAGACCCATCGAATCAACCGAGGCTTTGCATCCTTCTTTGCCATGAGATAGCGAAGAGCTGCATGATCTGTATACACTATCACCTTGGATCCCAACAAATAAGCCCAGTTATTCTCAAAGACATAGACAATGGCCAGAAGTTCTTGTTCAGTCACTGTGTAATTCATTTGTGCCCCATTGAGTGTTTTACTGGCATAGTAAATCAGGTGAAGAACCTTGTTGTGACGTTGGCCAAGCATCGCCCCAATGGCTACACCACTGGCGTCACACATGAGCTCGAAAGGAAGTGACCAATCGGGTGTGACAATAATAGGTGCCGTGGTGAGCCTTTGCTTCAACTCCTCTAAAGCTTTGAGGCATTTCTCATCAAACACAAATTTGGCATCCTTCTCAAGGAGTTTGCACATAGGATTTGCAATATTGGAGAAATCCTTGATGAAGCGCCAATAGAAACCGGCATGCCCTAAGAAACTTCGAACACCCTTAACGGAAGTAGGTGGAGGAAGCTTAGAAATAATCTCTATCTTTGCCCGGTCAACCTCTATGCCATGCTTTGAAATTTTATGCCCCAACACAATGCCTTCATCCACCATGAAGTGACATTTCTCCCAATTGAGCACAAGGTTGGTTTCTTCACATCTCTTGAGCACTTGTCTAAGATTGTGAAGACAATGCTCAAAAGACTCACCTACTACCGAGAAATGGTCCATGAAGACTTCTAGAAAATCCTCTACCATGTCGGAGAAGATGGACATCATGCATCCTTGAAAAGTAGCCGGAGCGTTGCATAAACCGAATGGCATCCGGCTAAAAGCAAACGTTCCATAAGGGCATGTGAATGTCTTCTTCTCTTGATCCTCCAATGCTATGTTAATTTGATTGTAGGCGGAATATCCATCAAGGAAATAATAGAATGACCTTCCCACTAGCCGATCAAGCATTTGATCAGTAAAAGGCATAGGGAAATGGTCCTTGCATGTGGCACTGTTGAGTTTCTGATAATCCATACACACCCTCCAGCCGGTTACCGTTCTTGCTGGGATAAGCTCATTTTTCTCATTTTCAATTACGGTCATGCCTCCCTTTTTCGGCACACATTGCACCGGGCTCACCCAAGAGCTATCGGAAATTGGGTAGACTACCCCGGCATCCAACAATTTAATGATTTCTTTCTTTACCACCTCTTGTATTGACGGGTTCAACCGTTGTTGATGTTCCACACTCGGTTTGGTCCCACTTTCCAATTGGATTTTATGCTCGCAAATTCAAGCGGGCATCCCACGAATGTCCGTAATTGTCCATCTAATGGCTTGCCTATGCTCCTTCAAGACTTTCAACAATTGTTCCACATGCACATCATTCAACAAAGAAGAAACGATTACTGGTAAAGTATCATTTGAGCCAAGAAATTTATACCTCAAGTGCAGAGGAAGTGGTTTGAGCTCTAGTTGTGGTGGCTCAATAATAGATGGCTTTGCGGGAGGTGTGGATCTATTCTCCAGGTAGAGAGAGAGCTTTGCTGGAGCATAAGAGTAAGAACCACGCCCCTCCAATGCATTTACCGACTCCATAAAACCCTCCATATCCTCACCGCCAAAGTTCACCAAAATAGCCGCCAATGCTTTACCGAGGCATTGTTCTTCCATTTGCATTTCAACCGCATCTTCCACCTCATCAACAATATCAATCACCAAAATGCTTTCATACTCATGCGGTAGCTTCATACCCTTGCTTGCTTGGAATGTGACCTTTTCATCATTCACACGGAATTTTATTTCATTCTGTTCCGAATCCATGAGTGCTCTTTCCGTGGCTAGCAATGGTCTCCCCAAGATAATACGGATTTCTTTGTCAACCGCACAATCAAGAATTATAAAATCAGCGGGTAAATGAAATTTTCCCACTTTCACAATTACGTCATCAACAATTCCTACCGGTCTCTTGATGGAACGATCGGCCATTTGCAATCTCATACTTGTTGGCCTTGGCATTCTTAATCCCGCTTGTTTGTAAATGGCAAGCGGCATTAAGTTGATGCTAGCCCCATTATCACAAAGGGCCCTTGCAAAATCACGCGCCCCAATAGTGCATGGAATAGTAAAGGCCCTTGGGTCTTCTTTCTTCTGAACGGAGGTTGTGGCAATAATGGAACTAACCCGGTGAGTCATGTTCACCACCTCATTCTTGGTGGTCCTCTTCTTGGTCATCAAATCTTTCAAATATTTGGCAAAACCTGGCATCTCTTGAAAAGCTTCCAAAAACGGGATGTTTACCGATAATTGCTTTAGAATGTCATAAAACTTCTCAAACTTGCTATCATCAACCCTTCTTACAAGTATTTGAGGAAAAGGAGGAGGAGGTCTAGGAATAGGCGGAAGAATGTTTGGTGTCACTTTTGCCTTTTCCTTTACCACTTCTCGGGTCTCTTCTTGGACTTGCACATCTTCTGGAATTTTCTCAATTTCGACAACACTTGGCTCTTCAACCTCAACCCTTTTTTCGAATTCTTCTACCTCAACCACTTGTTCACCCTTTCCTTGTAGTACCTTCCTACTCCTAGTAGTAATTGCCATGACATGAGAAGTTGGGCCACTCCCACTACCCTTTGGGTTCGCAATTGTGTCACTAGGGAGTATTCCCTTTTACTTTGGATTTTTCTCCCTGGAGAGATCTCTCATTTGCATCTCCAATTTTTGAATAGCTGCAGTATGAGAACCAACAAGCTCGGTCATGTTCCTCATGGAATTGTCGGATTTTTCTTGATTTTGCAGTATCCTTTCAAGCATACTTTCCAACTTAGACTCACTTGAGGAATCTTGATTTGAGTATTGACCCTTTGGGGGAACATAGGGATTTGAACTCCGATTTGAGAAGTTGTTGTTGTTGTTCCAATTTCCTTGGTTTGAGCCACCTTGGTCGTTTCGCCGTTGTTGGTGGCCTTGCCCTTGCGGGTTTGGCCTCCATTGATTTTTTGATCCTTGACCTTGGTAATGTTGCCTTTGATACCCTCCTTGAAAGTTGTTGACATAATTTGCTTCCTCAAAATCTTCATTTGGTAGGGGTTGCACATTCTCAACCACATTTACTTTCTTCTTTTGGTTTTCGGCGAACATCTTTGTCAACACATTAACATTCGTAGCAAGCTCTACAATCACTTGATCTC